>CM021100.1:943611602-943799809 GCA_007115665.2 Sequoiadendron giganteum | reverse complement strand
AAAGCAAGGTGGGCCCAAACAAGCATGAAAATGCAAGGGTATACATTTTACTACACTACAAGGGGAATAGAAGAAATAAATATTTCCAAATAAGGGGGAAAATGGGAAGGGAATGAGAGAGAGAAAGAAGAATAAAATGATAAAAAAAAAAATTATATTTTGAGGCCCAAATTTTCATAAAGAAGTTGATAAGAAAGGTAAAAATAATTTAGAAGAGATTACCTCAATGGTATTCAATTAGGAAGTAAGGTCAAAAGATCTTGAATTAGGATTTTTTAGATCTTCCTCCAAAACAGAATAAAAAATATTGTAATCTAGACATATTTAAAGTACTTTTTTATGGGAAACCATTGCACATGAGGTAATTCAATCATAAAAAATATATTAGATAACCATCTTCATCAAAGGAGACAAATAATAAATGGGTTGAAGTTGAAGAGGAAAAAACATTATTAAGAGAGTGAATCCGATTTAATGTATTAGATGAGGAAAAGAAACTATAACATATTATAATTCTCTCAAATGATATGAAAATGAAAATAAATTATAATGAAAATACATGGAGATTTAATTAGTTTTATATAAAAAAGGAAAAAGGTGAAGATAAATTATTTCTTTGTGTATAGAATAATTATTCAAGGTTTCAAAGAAATGGAAATTATCTTAGGGTATCAATTTCATAACTAGTAGTATTTAGGATACTTGCATAGTTAAATCAACACCTTAACAAAAGAAATTGTTATTTTAGTGTAAAAAGAAACTTGTGAGTGACTAAAAAAATTATAAGTGTAGTAGAAAGAGTATGATAGATTTATTTATTATTGTGGACACATTACAGTATAGTTAATTTAATTGAATAAAGGAGACACTGCCTAACAACCCACTGTCATTGAAGCAAATAATCATTCTGTTTTAACCGAACTCTCCAGACTCTTAACTGTTTTTTCGACTCTAAAAATCCGTTTGCTCTACTCCTATATTTTCTTTGTACTACAAATCTTGCAACTGGGTATATCAAAATAAATAAATAAAAAGAAACTCGATTGGTGCTTTTCATACACTGTCCATTATATCAGCGCTATCTCAGATCACACTTCTTCTTACAGAAGGTTCTGATAGTTATACCATTTGTCATTACACCACCTCGTACACACAAGGTCATACCTTTTGTTATTTTAGAAGTCCACTTATAAATGCGAAAGACTGAGTGATTCATGTTTGAAGCATGGAACACAGATTTTATTAAGGCCAGGCAACGATCTCACATGTGATTTCATTGTTCTTATTACTATTACTTTATTTGGCGAGCATGCTTCCCATGTTCACCTCATAGATGGGTTAAAGTCTAATAGTGGTTGGCAAAGGAATAGGTTTCATAGCGCAGGCTGCAGCTGCCCATGAACACCTGAACACCCACCCTTTCGCTGCAGCAGTCGAAGAGCTCTTCAATTCCCTTGGAGAGGCAGGCCGCACAGTCTTCCCTCGACATATCTCGCCAGCACATCTCGATGCCATAGATGGTCACATTGGAAGAAACGACGGATGACCCCAAGGCGAACTTAATAGGGCTGGCGGGGGTCTTGCTCGCCAGATCCGCCATAAGACTGCGAGCCGCAGCATTAAAGCGGGTGTCAGTGTTGTTATTGACATTGACGAGCCCGTGCCAGAAGTTAGTGTCCAAGTGCGAGAGAAAGGTGTAATTCTCGTAGCGAAGGAAGCAATGCTCCAGCTGAACGCGGGCGCCAATGGCATTGGGGCAGTCGCGACGGACGGTCTTCACTGCCTTCGCTGAGCACACGGCGCAGTCGGCGGGAGACAAATCTCCTCTACACTGGAGGCGCCCCGACAGCTGGTTCGGCTTCTCCTGCCCGTAAACCGAAGCGGCGAAACCCCCGTAGGCTGCTTTCTCTGTCAGCGATTTAAAGAGCGCCTCTAAATTCGTATCGAACTGGGAGCCCTTGGAGTACTTCACCACGTTGCATGCTGCGTATATCTGGCCTTCCTCCGACGAGGACTGAGCCGTAACAGCCCACAACACTAGCAGAGCCGCCAGACATACCGGCACTCTCTTGGATGCAGTCGCTGGGAAATACATTTCGGCAGGTTACAGAAGAGAAGATGATGTGGTTCAACACTACAATCGATTCAGCTTATAAATAGATGGGAAACGAGTGGCGTGTGACCCAACTCTAAGTGCGGGGGCATTGCCATCTCAGTGGGATTTGCCAAACTTTTTCCACAATCACAAGAGCGAGGGAATCTTATTAAAAGTCTAATTACGGGTCAAACTCGCTGATTGATTCAACTTGATCAGGATCAGCATGGTTGGCAGATTACTTAGCAATATTTTTCTACTATCACTCAAAATATCACATTTTTGTCCGCACTCATCTCGTATCAAGCGAACAATGTCAAAAACGTCATATACGCCTCACCTCGTTTCTAGAGTCAACAAACGCGGTATTCTCAGCTACAAGACAAAAACATCGTAGCATAAGATAAACAATTTGAGCCAAAACAACTTTGCGCTAATGGTAAGTTTTTCATCGGTTGTACTAGCCTAGTCTGAAATATTCTAGTATAGGTTTTTCTTTTTTTAGTTCTTTTTGTAAAGGATAAATATTTATATCAATTAAATATCAAGAAAAAAATTTAAAAGATTTTAAAACAATATAGCTATTATTAAAGTCTAAAGGATAAAAACTAATTGAGGTTTTTCACAATTCTACCACTTTCAAAAATCAAATGAATCCATAAAATCAATAAAACAAAAAATCTTAATGAAAAAGATCAAAGTGATCAAACCAAAGCATTGTGAAGAAGTTGAAGAAACTACAAAGATTGTGTAGAAGATAGGAACTCTCAATCTGTAAAATTCCAAATGTGATTAACATCAAAGATCCATTTAGCTAAACAATTTGCAATAGCATTGCATTCTCTAAGAATATGAAAAAAAGAGGGAATCAAAGTTTGGCAAAATGTGAATAATTTGCTCCACAAAATATGTCAACCTCCAAGAAGATTCATGAGACCTTCCATTATTCAAAGTGAGACAAAAATTATAGAATTCATCTCACATGTGATATTTTTCCAACCTAGTTCACATGTTTTCTCTAAACCCACAAGGATGGCTTGAGCCTCAATCTAGTTATAAAGAACCATATCCAATAATAGATAAAAAGAAGTTAAATAAACCAACTTTATCTCACCCAACTCCACTAATCCCACAATACCTAGCTTGTCATTACAAGAAACATCAATTCTAATTTTGAAAAAATCCAAAAGAAGAGGGGATTGTTTCCCTGCTTTTTTAATCTTATCCGAAAGTTTGATCATAAAGTGAAAAATACTATACCTAACCAAATGATCCAAATATCATTTCCTTGTAATTTTGATATCCCAAGAAGTAAAAAATTCATCAATAGAATACTTAGCCACCAAAGTTATTTATATCAAGTAACCTTAAAAAATCTAATGATATGTTTCCAACTGAATTTTCCAAAGCATAAAGATATGACCAACATCCTAGCCTAATAAAATTAAATAGGTAAAAGTAAAAGAATGTCCCAAAATGGATAAAAAATCAAACAAAGAAACTACATGAATTAGAGGCTAGTTCCACCTATACCTCCACTATCTCCAAAGACCCTCAACAAAAGAGAACTTAAAAAAAATATGATTCACGCACTCCTCATTGATCTCACAATGAACACATTTAGATAGACTTTAGAATTCTCTATTTCTTATCTTATCTTAGGTAAGACATTTATTTTAATACATAAACCAAAAATATAAATTACATTTAGGCCAACAATACTTATTCCAAATATTTTTCCGCTAAGGGACATCTTTATACTCAAAAAAAATCATACTCTAAAATCTTTAATATCCATGAGAATTTAAATAAACCCCATAAATATCATAGCTCGAGAAAGAGCATTAATTTCCTCCAATGAAAAAAATGGGTGATCTACCAAAATAAAAGATAGAGGCACATGAGAATCAAGATATCCTCATAAAGGTCAATGATTGAATCCTTCCAATGATTAATGTGATAATATTCCACTAGTATAAAATATTTAAAATTTAACACATTATACCAACCACCATCCAAAAATATTTTTCTTAAATAAAGAATGTGGAGAAAGAGTATAAGAATTAGGGGGAGATAATCCCATGAATCCATTCAAAAAATAGTATTGTGGCTCAAAAATACAATCTATAGGTGGCCCTACTAAACAAGTAAAGCACCCTTCTTAATATTATTCCAAATCATAAAGTATTTTCTAGATATACTCAATCTAGGAACCTTTGTAGCATTAATAAATCATTAATATTTATAGTGAATAAGTTTATCCCACAACTAATACTACTACTTAGACCATCTCCAATAAATTTTAGAAACCAACGTTTGACTATTTAATTCAAAAATACTAAGGCCAAGACCACAATTTTGTTTAGGCTTACAAAATTGGTCCTGTCTATTCCCTTTTTTAATCTCCACTTTCCCTATGCAAAGAAATTTCTTAGAAAAATAATTGAACTCCTTTAGAAAAAAAAATAGCAATAGAAAGAACCAAAATTTTATAAATATAAAGAGCTCACAAGACTATTTTTTGAAGAGTGTAACACCCCTAGAAAAATAAAACCATAAAAATTGCCAATGAGAGACCCACATTCTAAACTTGTCAAAAATCATCTTTCATTAAAGTCAATTAAGAAGACCCATTAACAAAGGAACACAAATATAATCCAAGATAAGTTATCTAATATTGAACCACAAGATAAGAAAAAATATTTTTTGAATACACAAAGGAGTATTAAATAAATAAATATTTAACTTATTATCATTAAATATCAATTGACAAGAAGCGACCAAAAACATATCCAAGAAACTCTTGAAATTGATAGCCTCTTGAATTTTAGTAACAACTATTAAGAAAATATCATACACAATTTGATGATGAGAATTAGATTCAAGATCTCTAGCTACTTTCCATCCTTGAATACTTCAATTAACTCTTTGATGAGTGAGGAATGTTCCCAAACCCTCAACCATATAAATGAAGAAATAAGGGGAGAGGGGATCACATTAACATAACCCTCTAGAATCTAAAAGATGATAATGTGGGATTAGATATTAATAAGAACAAATAATGAATAATATGACACATAGATCATGACCCACTCAATCCATCTTGAACAAAAATAAAACAAATATTATATTCCTACAACCTTTGACATGTCCATCTTGAGAAGCGTAACTTTATTCTTAGAACACCACATAGAATAAATGGCTTCAAAAATAATAAAAACATTATCAAGAATTTTATGTCCTTTCACAAATCCCCTTGTTCAAATGATATCAAATATTCCAAAATCAATTTTAGATGATCAATAATAATTTAGTAATGATATTATAAGAGATAATAGGGTGAAATAGATCAAAAGAGATAGCCCCCACTTTCTTTGGAATCAAAGCTAGAAAAGTAGAAAAAAAAATTAAGAATATATTCATCAATAAGACATTCTTGCATAATATCTAGAAGATTATCCTATAATGTGTACTATAATTCTTGATAAAACTCAGTGGAAAAACCATTAGGAGACTTACCATTCTTCCTTTGGAAAATATGTTTTTCCAATTCTTTAAGAGTAATAGGCTACATAAGAAGACCTTCCATTTTTTAAGTAACCAAGAAATGGGTGCAACTTAAGATAACTTCTTCCTCCACCACAATTGAAGGACTATTTTCCTTAAACAAAGAAGATAAATGATAAATAGCTTCCCTACTAATCTCGTAATAGGAATAAAGATGAATACTTGAGAGGGTCATAGATGAGATAACATTACTACTTATCCTTTCATTAATTGAATATTTTAAAGAGGAGGTATTCTAGTGCCCCTCTTGGATCCAATTGATTCTACATTTTTTATTTCAAAACATTTATTCTTAAAATTCTCATACATGAAGTTCTTTAGAAAGAAACAACTCTTCCAAAAGTCTTTTCCTGTCATGCAAAATTTTGTTATTTGAAAAGTAATCATATGAACAATCTTTCTTGCATCGATTTCTTCTAAAAAATTATACTACCAAAACTAATCTTATTCCCAAAAATATTAATCACAGTGGTGGCTTAGACCCAAAACATAGAGTGTAAAGGCTAACCCTATGAGTTATGTAATAATGAACAATGGCTATAACATGACCAAATATATGTGGGTAGGGTATTGAGGTGAAAGGATGACAACAAGGGATGATGAAAATGGGTGCACAAATATGGATGGTAAAATGGGATCCTAATGGTTGGGGAGAGGAATAAAATGAATAGAAAGCATCTAGGGGAAAGTGTAAATAAAAATTCATTAGAGGGATTGACTATAAAAAATTAAAATATAAAATAATAAAATCCAGTGATATAAGGATTCAACAAAATCTCCTTTAGGGCACTTATAAGGGAGCACTTGCATAATGAAAGAAAAAATTTAGAGTGTGAGTACTCTATGGAAATGGATGTAAATAGGAGGAATAGGGGGTATATTTATTAATTTTAAGGGAGTTATAGGGTAGATGAATATGAGAAAAGAGGTTTGGGATCATTAATGAAGTGATTATTAATTTTAGTTTTAAATTTATCAAAATTATTTGTGTTTCTCAAGGGGTATAAATGGGCATACAAATTACTAGAATACAAAGATGGAATTTAATGATAGAGATTCTAGAATTTTTTGGGATGGAAAAGTGGATACGAATAAGCTTCTATGAGGTAATAAATCACATTAATTTAGTTATTGTTGGAGTAAATGGTTTTTACCATTTACTCACTTAAGCTTACTTAGGTAGAATAGTTTAATTAATTATTCTGGGTAGATTTGTTTCCCGTATCGGGAAGTTTTATACCCATTACCATTTTCTTGCCTTTAAAAGGTTGTACTATTATTTTTTTTATCATCTCAATTCATTCACTAATTTTGGTGAAATAGCTTTTGCTTCTCTGGCATTCGTGAAGATATTTTGTTGCAAATGATGCTCCTAGGAGGTGGATGACACCAACATGGAATTAGAGAAAATCATTTTTCAACCTCTCCCTTGATAGTTTTCATCAAAGATTGTTTGAGATCGTTTATTTTGTTTTTACGACATTTGAAAAAAAAATCAAATTTCAAAATTGCCTCATTCTTCCTTTTGTCTGATTATTTCAATTTCCTCTTGCTGGTGAATGCAATTGTCATCACTGGTGCGATTTTTTCCATTCTCTGGAGACTGACAAATCAATGAGGTTGTTGTCACATTTCATGCAAGAGAGGTGTCAATTTTCTACGAAGGGCAGACTTTGTGTTCCAAAAGAGGTTACACCATCATTATGGAGGATGCATTTTTCAACTAAGGCCAATTTTTTTCTTTTAAAGGCTGCATGACAGAGGGTAGGGTGTGATTCCAGTTGGAGAGGTGCCACCCTCATTATCTGCCATTTTCTCAGGCTCAAATTGCAAATTTAAAGGCGTATTGGTTGTATATTGTGTTGGAGACCTGCGTAGACAAGCTAAACCACACACAGCCCTCTGGTTGATACAGTATCAGTTGAGGATGGCTTCAAATATGTTTGTGAATGAATCTGATTGTAGAAGCCGCATAAGAAAATAAACTAGTGCAGAGAGGCATCGACTAGCATCATTTGGAGGCCACGATTTCCTTGAGGAGGCATTTTGGAGATTGCTAGAGGCAATACTTTTTTCTTCAAACTTTATATTTAATAAATTCTTCCCCTAAAATATTTAGGGTTTCCAAGCGCAACGTTATAAAAGGTGGGCCCATTTTGAAGTGGCTTTGAAGTTGTTCTAGGATTTTAATCCCACATTAGCAGCGTGTAATCTCTTTTTGGTATTTAAATAGCACTACAGTATGAATTTATTTGATTCACATAAGCTCATGGTGTGCTTTGAGTGGAGGCGTGAAAATTGATTTTGTATGAAATTTTGCTGCTGCAAACAAATAACAAGGTGCATTAATTTTTGCTCAATTTTTTTTTCAATTCAGAAAATTAGCCCTTTTGTTTGAAGTATTTTTGGAAAGTGGTGAAATTTAATTTCTAGAGACTGCTTTATTGGAGATTTTTTTCAGTTTGGTGTAATGTTTGCGTTGGTCATGGCTACTCTTGAATCTATTGAATTGTTAACTCCCCATAATTACCATACGTGGAAGATGAAAATGTGTAGGTTGTTTCAGTCTCAAGTTCTGTGGTCCACATTGAGTAATATCCAACCCACTCTTACCAAGGAACTTGAAATATTTTCCTATAGAAATAAGTGTGACCTAGCTATGGGTTTGATGAAATTGAATGTTTATGATAGTCTTCTCTTTCATATTGATGATTTGGATACACCCAAGGAGATATGGGATAAGTTGCATAACTTGTTTGGTCAGTTCAGTGAATTTTGTATCTTGCAACTAGAAGTTGAATTAACCACCTTACCCCTGAAGCATTTCCTTCTATTGATGAATTTCTAGAGAAAGTCGGATCCTTAAGGTCACAATTAGTGGGATGTGGGAATAGAAAAACTGATGAGTCCATATTTTTTATACTGCCTAAGTTGAGAGGCCCATTTGTTGTGTTTTCTTATATTTTCTACTCCACAATGGATTCTTTGGGTAGTGCATTCCAAATGCCCTCTTTTGATACTTTATGTGATCGGTTGACAAGGGAGCTAGTCAAAATTTTCTAGTTGGAGGGTGTCCCTATAAATCATGCATTGGTTGCACATAGCTCTCAAAGCAACGGGAAGAAGAAGCCTAAGCCTAAAACAGAGCCAAATGAGACTTCCTCTGCTTCAAAACAGGACAAGCCTAAGGATAAAAATTTAGTTGTGTATATTACAAAAAGGAAGGGAATGATGAGCATCATTGTTATATGAAGAAGATTGATGGACATTCACACCTTCAGAAAAAACAATATCCCATTGCCCTCATCAGTAAATCCTCCTTCTACAGCCTCTACATCTTCATCTCCATCATCGTCCAACCCTACATAGTATGGGAATGCAAGATTTGCAAGTGGTAAAGAAGATAAACACTATATGGGTAAAGGACATGCACTAGTGACTTCTGCAACACATTTTGGTCATGATAGATGGTTTTTAGATTTTGGAGTATCTCACCACATGGCTTCTAGTCCCTATCCTTTTTTGGGTCTTCATCCTATTGATACTTTTGAAATTTTGTTGGGGGATAATAATCTTTTGGATTTTGCAGGGGTAGGAAATGTTGAGATAGGTGATGGTTGCTTCATGGATGTACTATGTATTCCAGAGTTTCACACAGATCTTTTTTCCATCTATCAGATTACACATGGTGAGGTCCTGAAGACTATAGAATTCACTACAGATTATGTTTTCATTAGAGAGGCTGATACTGGAAAAAATAATTGGTGTTGGTAATGTTGATCATGAGTCTCAACTATATACATTCTTTCATTTCGTTGATGATGATGACTACAATCCTAGCACCCCGCTTGCCAATGTTGACAGTAATTCCTCAGGGGAGATTGGTCATCTAAATTTTTAAGTTCTTCAAAATCATGTTAATACATCTCATGTTGCTTTAGAGGTTGGGTTTGCAACATAGTTGGATATTTTTGATCCCTCATAACTTATTTTATTGGATGAGTATTTGGCAGGCATCTCAAATTTTTTTGTGGAGTCTCATCTTGTAGATTTGGGAGATATACTTGAGGGGATTTCTCTCCTGTTTGAAGATAATTGTAGCATGGTGGTTGATACATCCAGATTATCTTTAGAGGTTGAATTTGTTGAGCCTTCACTTTCACTTGATTTGTCACATTTTTTGGTTGTTTTTTATCATGATTATGTGATGGATTATTCTATTTGGAGATTCCCTTCCTCTTTTCAGTTGGATATGGAGTGGCTTCTTCATCATCTGGTGGATTTTTTTCTTCCTAAGGGAAGAGGTGTTTCTTGTAGGCATTGCATCATCTTTTGTTTTCAGGAATATTTCATCGACATTGGAGCTTCTTCATTTTGGGGGGGCTCTATAGTCTCACTACTTCCTTCTTATGGGGGGGTCATTATTTGTACATACATGATGTATGTAGTCCTTGGGGGGTGTGATTGATTCCTCCATCCATGCATCTTGTCTTTTTTTTCTTTTCTCTCTTTTGGAGAGGGGCTTTTTCCCACAGGATTTCTCTCCTTTTCTCTAGTTGTGAGATATTTCATTGTAAATGGGTACCTACCATGGTTGTGTAGTCGGGACCCATATTGCATTTTTTCTTTTATGTATTTCTCCCTAAGTTGCACTTAAGGGGGTGTTGGAGTAAATAGTTTTTACCATTTACCCATTTAAGCTTACTTATGTAGAATAGTTTGTAAGGAAAAGAAGAGGTGCGGAAACACTTTCCTAACGCTAAAACCACATAGGAGACATGCAAAGACCAGTTTTAAAACATTTAAAACACTTAAGATGAACACATGCGGGGTAACAAGAGTAACAGAAATAAAATGATTTCAGAGATAACACCAGATTTGTGTGGGAAAACTCTTTCGAGTAAAAAACCCATCACACCAAGAGAAAGACACTTTGTATTACAACAAGTAAAAGATTACATACAAAGTTATAGCCCTCACTCTCTAATTAGCTCACAATAGCACTTGAGTTTTCATGCACTCACTATTACAATACTATTTTGGCATACAATGAATACAAAAACTCTCAACACTTTCACAGTATTCTCCTGCTCAAATTCTACAAAACTGTACAGTTGATTACTTTTCAAGACCGACTATTACAAGTCCCTATACAACCACCAATTAGGGTGCATTAAATTCAGTTCTTCACTGACATGCCAAATCGATCTTGGATCGGATCCACCTACAAACCTACATTGAGCCACCCTTGCAATAAATTCGTTGCAAAGAAAATACAATTTGGCCTTTACCAATCACCAAAATATGATCACAAGAGACTGCATAATAATTGCTTTTCACCAATCCAGCTTCCGACAATAAATGTTGTTTTGCAACAATGGTGCAAAAACAACTGATGAGAAATCACCATGATTCGCACTGCTATTCGTTCCACCACTTGACCGAGTAGTGATCTGGTCAACTGTCATCGGGCTCCGAAAACCCTTCGCCATTGCTAACATTTGGATCACATTTCAAGCTAAAAATAATCATCTATCACCAAAACACCGACCGCTAGCCCTAACGGATCCCACAACCCACCTATTCGCTACTCAAGAGGTTTTGGGGCATCCAGGAGGGAATCGCCAAGATTCCCATGAGCCCTACCGGAACGAGCTTCTACAATTGCCACGTGTCCACCGCTTGGGCAATCCGCTTGGACTTCATGGAGGCTACGGGAGCTCCTTCGAGTAGTCTCTAGCAGCATCGCTAGATTCCCCGAGGAACTCCCAAGGCACAGACAAGTGTCCATGGTCAGCAACCCCTCACATAAAGCAACTTGGAGCCCACCATCACTTTGTTGCACTCACCACTTTGACAAGCTACCACGCGACAGGTGATTCCACTTGGTGAAAAGATAAATAGTTATACTTTCCTTCAGATTCTATGAAAAGCCGCTAGCACCGTTGGATGAAGCTGATAGTAGTCATTGATACAAGGCATCAGTACATCGGCGTGACAGAGAAAATCCTCTCACTGATGGGTGACCAATCCTCCAATAAAGCCAAAGCCTCCAAACAACTGCCAACTCCACGCTCGTCGGCCCATCACTATGACAACCTTCGGAGCCTCATCGATCAGATAGAGTCTCAATGACCAAAGGGTCAATTCAACCAAAAGAGAACTCCGCGATAAAGTGATAAGGGCATAAATTTGTCAAGCCTTTAACAGAGGTCCAAGCCAGTAAATTGAGGCACATTTTCCAACAAGCTCCCACTTGATGAAGACTTATTGGCTTCCTCCAGACTTCGAATTCATTTGCAATCATAGGCCCCAAGGCCCATTGAACTTGCACACCATCTGAACTTGTTTGAGCTTACTGGCTTTTTCAATGCATCAGTGACATTTTTCAGAGTGTCCACCTTTTCTAAAGAAACCTTTCCATCCTCCATCATATCTCTCACGAAGTGATACTGCACATTGATATGCTTCGTCCTGGCATGGAAAGTTGGATTTTTCACCAAACAAATGGCACTCTGACTATCATAGAAAATAGTGATCTTCCCTGCATTAAAACCAATATCAGAACATAAGTAGTTGAGCCAGACAACTTCTTTGCAGGCATGAGTCACTTCCATGTATTTTGCCTCCATCGTGGATAAAGTGACTACAGCCTGTCACTTGCTCATCCAACTAATTGCACCACCATTTAACATGGAATTATATCCACTAGTGGATCTTCTGTTGTCAATTTCTCCTGCCCAATCAGAGTCCACATACCCACAAATGTTGAGAATTCTTTGCACGATGCAACCAAATTGCCATGGTAACACAGAGCGCATTCTAAGGTACCTCTCAGATATCTAAACACTCTCTTTACAGCATCCCAATGCGTCCTTCCTAGATTTTCCATAAATCAACTAAGTACTCCCACTGCTTGGGCAATGTTTGGCCTTGTACAGACCATCGCATACATTAAACTATCAATAGCACTCGCATAAGGCACTCTGGTCATGTCCTCCATCTCAGTAGATGATTTTGGATAGTCTTCAATAGATAGCTTCATTCCCTATGTAACTAGAACAACTAGTTGCTTGCAATCACTCACATCAAATCTCTCCAGAACAGTGTTGATGTACTTACTTTGGCTGACCCAAAGCTTTTTGCCATTTTTATCCTTGGTTATCTTCATCCCCAGAATATACCTTGTTACACCCAGATCTTGCATTTCAAACTTTGCAGACAACTAGGATTTAAGATCAGAAATCATAGACTTATTATTTCCTATGAACATCATATCATCCACATACAGGGTAATAATAAGCACACGATCATTTTCAATTTTATAATACACATAACGATCATATTTTCATCTCACAAATCATATATACAACACAAATGTGTCAAAATTCTGGTACCACATTCTAGGAGGCTACTTCAAACCATACAAAGATTTCTTTAATTTGCAGACCAGACTTTCTTTACCTTTTTCAACAAAGTGTTCAGGTTGGGACATGTAAATTTTTGCTTCCAGCTCACCATGGAGAAACGTTGTTTTCACATCCATCTGCTTGATCTCTAAGTCATACATGGCTACAAGTGATAGTAGAAACCTGATAGATGTCATCTTAGCTATAGGGGGAAAAATTTCTCCATGATCAATTCCCTCTACTCGAGAATACCCCTTTGCAACCAACCTTGCTTTATACTTCTTAGCACTGCCCTCAAGACTAGTCTTCTTCTTAAATACCCATTTACAGCCAACAGACTTTCTCCCTTCAGGCAAAGGTGTTAGAGTAATTGGACATTTACTTTATTAATTAAACAATATTTGTTTAATTACGTAAAGTTTCCTTTTAACTCTTTTTCACTTAAGCTAACATTAGGTGCATAATAATTAATTACTTTATTAATTATTATTGTGTAAGCCTAGGGTTTTCCTTTTTAGGGTTTTCATCTATATGTAGTTGAAAACTATCTTTTGTATTATTATTCATTTTACATTTTCAGGTGAATACATTGCTCCACATTCTTGAGCATTTCTTTTGTTGCTTCTCTTTGTTTCTCCTTGTAACAGGTTATTTGCTTGCAAAGATCTTTTGGACTTCTATGGTGTTGTATCTTCTCAACTCCAACATGGTATCAGAGCTTCAGATTTGCAGCTGCTTGTTCTTGTTTTGAGATTTTGCATTGGAAGCAAATCTAGGGTTCTAAAGTTTTTTTTGGGTGGATTCAGCATACTCCATTTTTTGGGTTCACTTTGGGCTCAAATGGATAGTGCCATTGGATTTGTAGCACCCAAAAACCCCTAAATTGACTGTCAAATCGTCGATTTTGGTTACAGTCAATTTGGAAGGCAAAATTTTTTTTGCCCTAGGGCCGTACGGAGCAAAAAACGCACAAAAATTTTTTTTAAAGTTATTTTTTGGTTTATTTTGTGCAGCCAGTATTAAACCGCCACGCCGCCAGACCACCTCGGCCACCACCATTGGTGCTACCACCGACCGCGGCTAAGCGGCCACCGCCACCCCCGCCGACCCGCCACCCGGTCTGCTCCGCCTAGCTCCACCTGCCGCCACTGTGGCCTCTAAACCCCCACCGGTCATATGGCGACCAACCTCTTGCCCATCTCCCCCGGTCCACCACCCTGGGGGGCTCTTTTAAGCCCTTGAGGGCTGCTAGAGGAGTCCAACCCCCATTATGTCATTTTCACAAAAACGGGCATAACTTGGGCATCCTAGCTCCGTTTTTCGAACAGGAAGATGCGTTGGAAAGCTGAAGAATGGCACCAATCTGATGGTATAGAAATATTTTTAATTTTTTTACCAGTCAAAGTGAGGTCTTCTTTCTTCACTTCCGGGGTCATAGAAGATGCAAACGGACTCCGTTTTTCAAACTTGAATAGGCGTTGGAAAGCTCTCAACATGCTCTATTCAGTGATGTGATCTATTTTATCAGAATTTTCACCAGGTACATGAGAATTTGTCTTGAAGTATTTTTTTCTTATGCATTGCTTCCTTCTTCTCAGTTTGTACTAGGGTTTGGGTTTATCTTTTGTGGGGGGTGTTTTTTCTCTTGCTTTCTGTCATTTATCTCAAAAAACCAGAACACCAAAACTCTCAAAAATACAAACCCTTCTGCATCTTCTGTCTATTCTGAAAGATCACATAATAATAAAAAACACAAGCAGGTACAGGTGCAGGGTTTCATGGCAGACTCTTCAGTTGAGCTACTCACATCACATAACTATCACACTTGGAAGTCTCGTATGATGAGGCTACTCAGGTCACGAGGGTTATGGTCTTGTTTAGATGAGGTTCAGCCTCAGTTGCAGCGTGCTTTTGAGATTATGCAGCACAGGAACAAGATGGATGAGGCTATGGGTTTGATATGCCTGCATGTTTCAGACAGTCTTTTGTTTCACCTTGATGCTTTGCTCACTCCTCGAGCCATGTGGCTGAAGTTTGAGACACTTTTTGGGGCCATTAATGAGTTCCACGC
The DNA here is from genome assembly GCA_007115665.2 of Sequoiadendron giganteum. Taxonomy (NCBI): domain Eukaryota; kingdom Viridiplantae; phylum Streptophyta; class Pinopsida; order Cupressales; family Cupressaceae; genus Sequoiadendron; species Sequoiadendron giganteum. The sequence continues at coordinate 943,784,667 of CM021100.1, read as the reverse complement.
ATTACAGATTGAGGCAGAGCTGACTTCATTGTTACCTGATTCCTTCCCCACTATTGAGGACTTTTTGAACAAGTTCAAAACTATCCGCTCTATTTTACAGGGTTGTGGGAAGAACAAGACAGACACAAAGTGCATTTATTTGATTCTTTCGAAGCTTCGTGGTCCATTTCAGATATTTGCTTCCTCCTTCTACTCCACCATGGATGGTTTGGGTGCCAATTTTACCATGCCTACCTTTGATTTATTTTGTGAGCGTTTGTCTCGGGAACAGTCCCACCTTTCTCAGATGGATATGCTCTCAGGTTGAAAGAGCAAAGCATTGGTTGCTCAATCACCGAAGGGGAAACAGAAGCAGAAACCAAGGCCCAAGAAAGATTTTGCAGGTAGTGAGAATTCCTCCAAACCGCCTCCTAAGTCTGATTCTAAACCACCATTTAATCCCAAACATGGGAAATCTTCGAAGTCTGGTGAGTCTTCCTCCAAGACTAAGGAGAAATCAGGAGACACTTGCATTTTCTATGGCAAGCAAGGTCATCTAGTTTCCAGGTGTTGGAAACGATTAGAGGCTTTAGAGGAGGCCATGCAGCAGCAACACATCTCCTCACCGTCATCTTCTTCTTCTTCCACCACAGGGAAGGGTCATGCTCTCACTGCACGCGCATCGACCAATGGGTCCACTTGGATTTTAGACTCTGATGCTTCTCACCATATGACTCACACTCAGCAGTTGGTCACTTCTCTTGCCTCTTGTGGTACTTCATAGATTGCAGTGGGTGACTCTTCACAGCTTTCCGTCTTGGGTTCAGGTTCTATCTCTTTGGATGGAGGCACTCTATAGGATGTTTTGGTTGTTCCTGACATTTCGACGAACCTCTTGTCCATTTATCAGATTTGCCACACTGGCTCTAGTAAGACAGTTGAGTTCTCACCACATGATGTGGTTATTCGAGACCTCCATGATTCTGATTTGGTTGTGGCTACTGGTAGTGTTGATACTGCATCTTGTCTTTACAGATTTGATGGCTTTGCGCCTTCTGAGGGTACAGGTTCATCTCTTATAGCACATGCAGATTCAGTGAGTCAGCTTTGGCATGAGCGTTTGGGCCATGTCAATTATAGATATCTTCAGCAGATGAGTACACAGTCACTTGTTCTTGGTCTTCCATGGATTTCCTGCACTGACAGTGTTTGTCATGGTTGTGTGCTTGGAAAGCATCATAGGGATCCCTTTCCGAAGGGAAGTGCCACTCGTGCTTTGGCACCCTTGGAGTTGATTCATAGTGACCTCATGTCATTTCCCACTCCTTCTTTTTCAAGGGCCAAGTATATACTCACATTCATTAATGACTTCTCCAGACACACATGGTTGTACTTTCTTAAGTACAAGTCTAATGTCTTTGATTCCTTTCGTGTCTTCAAGACATTTGTAGAGAAGCAGTCTGGTCTTTCTATTCGACGGATACGTACAGATAATGGGGGGGAGTATGTGAATCAGGCTTTCAGAGATTTTTGCACTGAGCATGGTTTACAGCATCAGTTTTCTGTTCCCTACACCCCTCAGTAGAATGGTATCGCTGAGAGAAAGAACAGAACTTTACGGGAGATGGCTAATTGCATGATTCAGTCCAGGTCCATGGATTCATCTTTTTGGGCTAAGGTAGTCAATTGTACCAACTATATTCAGAATCGGATGCCTCACAAGGTGATTCGACATATGACTCCTGAAGAGGCTTGGTCTTATGACAAGCCTGATATTTCATCATTTCGAGTATTTGGTAGTGAGGCATGGGCTTTTATTCCTGATGCTCAGAGGAGAGCTATGGAGCGGAAGAGTCAACCCCTCATTTTTGTTGGCTACTGTGAGGATGTTAATGCATATAGGTTGTTTGATCCTGATTCCAGAGAGGTCCTATTTCAACGGGATGTTCAGTTTGATGAGCACCTTCCTCCAATTGATACCCTGTCTCCAGTGTCCACTTCACTATGTACTCCACCCACTTCAGCTCTTCAGGACTATTTTCAAGATTTTGATGAGGATATTGATGATCCCCCATCTCCACCTCCACTTGCTCCACCTCAAAGGCCCAAATGGGCTCGCTTTACTATTGAGGCAACAGGATCTATGGCCGGTGATCCTTCAGACACTCGTCGCACTCGTTCTCATACTACGGGTTCTAGTCTTTTGACTCATGCTCTTTCAGAGGATCCTCAAAGATTTTCAGAGGCGACAGGTCACCCTGAGTGGGATAGTGCCATGGAGGAAGAGTATTCTTCTTTGATGAGGAATAATACATGGGATCTCTATCCTCTTCCTAAGGGCAGAAAGATGGTTCAATGCCGATGGTTGTATCGCACCAAGTATGTTGCTGATGGTTCTATTGATAAGTACAAAGCACGTCTTCTTGCGAAGGGTTTCTCACAGGTTGAGGGTATTGATTACTTCGAGACATTTGCCCCTGTCGCCAAGATGAATTCTATTTGCTTTGTATTATCACTTGCAGCTTCTAGAGGATGGCTCATTTTTTAGATGGATGTGAAGTGTGCCTTCTTACATGGTGACCTACAGGAGGAGATCTATATGGAGCAGCCTCAGGGATTTGTTCATGATTCTTCTTTGGTTTGCAGACTTCAGCGTTCATTATATGGTCTCAAACAAGCCCCTCGGGCTTGGTATGAGAAGATGGACTCTTTTTTTCTCTCCACTGGTTTCACTCGTTGTCATTCTGATCACACGGTCTATATTCAACATCTTGAGGGTGAGATCCTGATTCTTGTGCTATATGTTGATGATCTTCTCATCACAGGTAGCTCATCCTCTATGATTCAGAATTCTCAGCTAGCCTTGATGGAGCAGTTTGAGATGACAGATCTTGGCCTTTTGCACTATTTCCTTGGTCTTCAGGTGATTCAGTCTTCAGAGGGGATCTCCATTTACCAGCAGAAGTATTCTTTTGATATGCTTCAGCGCTTTGGCATGCTTGATTGCAAGCCTGCCCCCACACCTTTTCAGTCAGGGGTTGTTTTGACTACTACTTGCCCCACTCCTTCAGTAGATGCTACACTTTACAGGCAGTTGGTTGGAAGTTTGTTGTACCTAACTCACACTCATCCTGATCTTTCCTTTGTGGTTGGTCTTGTCTCTCGATTCTCACATGATCCTCATGAGAGCCATTGGCAAGCTGCCAAGCATATTTTGAGGTACATTCAGGGCACCACTTCATATGGCATTCACTACACATTAGGGGACCCTCACATTGTTGGCTACACTGACTCAGATTGGGCCGGTGATGTCAATGATCGGAAGTCTACTTCTGGCTTTGTTTTTTGTCTTGGCTCTGGTCCTATCACATGGTCGTGCAAGAAGCAGACTGCTCATGCATTATCATCTACAGAGGCTGAGTACCAAGTTGTAGTGCTCACTAGTCAGGAGATTTTATGGCTTCGTCAGTTGATGACTGAGTTTGGTTTTCCTCCTGATAGTCCCACTATTCTTTGGTGTGACAATCAGAGTGCTATACACATTTCGCACAACTCGGTGGAGCATCAGCGGATGAAGCACATTGAGCTTCATATGCATTTCATCAGACAGTTGATTCAGGATGGTTCTCTCATCTTGGAGTATGTTCCCACTGCCGAGCAGGTTGCAGACATCTTCACGAAACCTTTTGCATCTCCGCGCTATCTTCAGTTGTGCTCTATGCTTGGGGTGAAGGAATTTTTCCTTGGGGGGTCTTTATGAGGCCTTCCTTCCTTCATGTTTCTTTCAGCATGTTGTTCTATCTCTTTTTGGAGAGGAGTTTTTCCCACTGGGTTTTCTCCTTTTCTCCGTTTCATAGAGATTTCATTGTACTTGGGTACCTGATCTGGCCTTGTTGCCGGGACCCATTGCTTTTGCTTTCAGTAGCTTCTTCTAGGTTTTAGCTTCTCTCTATGTCTATCTTAAGGGGGGGTGTTAGAGTAATTGGACATTTACTTTATTAATTAAACAATATTTGTTTAATTACGTAAAGTTTCCTTTTAACTCTTTTTCACTTAAGCTAACATTAGGTGCATAATAATTAATTACTTTATTAATTATTATTGTGCAAGCCTAGGGTTTTCCTTTTTAGGGTTTTCATCTATATGTAGTTGAAAACTATCTTTTGTATTATTATTCATTTTACATTTTCAGGTGAATACATTGCTCCACATTCTTGAGCATTTCTTTTGTTGCTTCTCTTTGTTTCTCCTTGTATTAGGTTATTTGCTTGCAAAGATCTTTTGGACTTCTGTGGTGTTGTATCTTCTCAACTCCAACAAAAGGTACCAAATCCCAGGTTTCATTTTTTTTTAATGATTCCATTTCTTCATTCATGGCTTCTGTAGACATTCCAAATTTACTCATGCATCTGATCATGCTTCATTCAGCATTATTTCATCTATTAATTAAATAAACCAATTTAATTAATTCACTAAGCTTATCTCTTTAATTAAATAAATCAAGTTACTTAATTATCTCCTATAGTTCCTGATTTAATTAAATCACTCATATGCATTTTCCTCTCATTTGATTTAAAACAAAAACAAAAATTCAAATCAAATTTCATATAACGTAACCTCCTATTAGATTAATCAAATCCTGATTAATTTAATCCTAATCACCTAAATCCTCTAGATTCATCCACTTGCACAATAAATCATTTAAATTGATTTATTAAAACACCTATTTTCCTCACAAAAGCATATTCCCAAGGAATATTCCCTCATTAACTCCCTTGTTTGACTTTTTTGGCCAAACACAATTCCCCCCAAAATCCTCAACCATATTTATTTATTGCCATTTTCAAATTTGAAATGGGCACATTGGCCAAAACTTGCACAAGCATGGGCTAATCCCATTGTGACAAGTGGCTCTCTCTCATTTTTTGGGTTTTAGTCCCACATTGCTCAATCTTGGCTTCTCCTCTCTCAATCTTTCCCATAAATTCAATGCCTTCTCTCACATTTTTCATCTACAATTGGAGCACTATCATTATAGGCAACTTGAGTTCACCAAGCATCTCATTGTCTATCATCTTCATTCAAGCTTATCAAGGATTGGGAAAGGGCTACCTTCACATACTCAAGGTTGCACCAATCCAATATGGGATAGGTTTGCACTCATGTTTTATATGCTTCATTTGGTCTTGTTGTTTTAATGTCTTATTTAGCATATTTAACTTGATGCAATCTTTCATAAGGATGTTTATTTTTTATTATTTTGGTTTGTCAATATACTAGCATTTTGCAGATTTTGACATCCTACAAATGGCACTAGAAGGAGGTGTAAGGTTCATGTTTGTTTGTTTGAAAAAAAATATATCCATCTAACATGTTGCTTGTGTTTCCAAATTTGGCATTTTAGCTGAAATTATTTTTATGTCACACTGAGATTGGTTATATTGTAGCTTTTGGCCAAAATAGAAAAAAAAAAAAAAGAGGTATGTGCTCCTTTCAATAGCTTGAGTAGAGAAAACTCGATGACCTTCATTTATCTATACTCCATACACTAGCCAATAAGGCATTATGTTCCAACAACAGTGCATGTACTAATACGTAGTTTACTCCATGAAGTTCAAAACTATGCTACATTTAAACAATGCATTATTAATAGCTTCCATCTTGTATTCGAAGTCATTTTATGAGTTTTACTATGTTTGCTAAAGAAAGAGAAGCTTCACATGATAGTTGAAAGTCTCAAATTTGAAGTTTACTTTGGACCATCTGTCATACAATAAACTCACCACACTTCTTTTATTTTTAAATGAAAATACTAAGATTGCCTTTTAATCTTGTTTTGGTATTAAAATGGTGTGCTCATCTTTTAACTATGTTTATTGTTCTTGCCAGCATACTGAACTTTGATAATGTCTCCTACCACCATCTGTGAGTACGCCAAGTTACACATTTTGGTCAACTCAAATATGACATGGTTTTTCTCCCTTTAATGTTTTGTTTTATATAAAGGTGTCATCAAAAAAATTGAGTCCACACATTCAATCTTGGTGTTGTTTCACTTATTTATAATTCACTGATAGTCATTAAGTTGCAGTCAAGGACAATCTAATTTACAGCCCACCATGAAACAAATTCTAGCAGCTCACCTTCCTTGTTGCTCATAGAGTCGGTATTTGCTTTTAAATTTTTCAGTGACTAATGGTTGACGCAAAATCCAAGAAATTTCATGGTTTTTATTGGGAGCTTATTATATTAATGTTCCCCAAGGGATAAAATTCTAGTTCCAATCTACGGGTACAGCTAACACATCTTTCACACTAGTTTTATTTTCCTACATTAAACGTTGTTTTTTTTCACTCGTGTGGATCTCATTTTGTTACAACGAATGCTCCATGGAAGTTATTGTGTAGAATTTGAGTCAAATTTGAAGATCCCTATACTGGAGAAGCAGGTATAGCTATTATCATGCCATTAATGTTTCTTATTTTTTGCAGATGAAGCGTCTAGAAAAAAATGCGATTCAGATTAGTTGATTATGAATGACATACCGTGTTCTCCTAGTCATAACTGTGAATCACTTTTTGTTTTTCAGGGATAGTTTTTGGGCAACTTTTCTGTTTTAAATTCCATGTTTTGGCACCTATAACATCTAAAAAAATTCTCTATGCATTAATGCTTTGGTAGATATGCATGTAAATGTGGATGTATAGACAAGTCACGTGAATTGTTTTGACAGTGGGCATCAAAGAATGTGGTTCCATGCTCCTTGCCTATGTTTTCCTTTGTTGAGATATAGTTTATCTTTCTCTAAATGTGTTCATGGTTCTTCTATTAGGTTTTCCTTTTGGGACCGTGTAATTTGAAGAGATCAAATCATAATCTGAATAGGCCTTGCTATAGCTTTATTTTTTGTGCTATTTCTTACAATTCTAGGGGCTGGTATGTTTGAAGTAGATTCCTTTGAATTTGAAGACCATGCTTTGCCTATGTTTTCCTTTGCTGAGATACATTTTATTTCTTTTTGAATACGTTAGTGTTTCCTTTATGGGGGCCAGTATGTTTAGAGTAGATTCTTTTGAATTTGAAGACCATGCTCTGCCTGCCTTTGCCTTTGTTGAGATATAATTTATTTCTCTTTGAATGCGTTTGTGGTTCTTCTATCATCTTTTCCTTTTGGGAATAAATTCATCTTATATTCCACTAGAAAAGATATCAATTACAAGGAAAGGCCTTGTCCAATAAAATTTGAAAGGGTAAGCATCTCAGACTTTACCCTCGGAGGCAAAGAATCAAGTCTGCAATTTTTCTGTTAAGAGTTCAATATAAGCTTTACAGACTGTGTAGAGCCATTTCCTTGGTGCGCATAAGGCTCAAAAGTGCATTTAATCCACAAGCGCCTTCAACTTGGACTTCTTTAAAGAAGCACATTTAAATCTGTCTCATGCGTACCCTGCAAACCAGTTCTCAACCACAACAAGCATTTAATTTTATCTCACATTCAGGTGTTCAATGCAAGAGAAAAATCTTCAATCTGTAGGACCAAAATCTGATTGCAATATGAATCTCTAACAATCTGATCGCGTTTAATTAAATTGTATTTTATATATGTTGTTTGTTTAAATCAACCACCATTACGTAGTCAATATTTAATACTTCTTCATATAGTGGTGGGTGAATCTCTAGGGTCGATCAAATATATGGATTTCAAATTTACATTTAATCCTCCATCTTGTCAAGATTCTCCATTGATTAATGCATGCTTTCAAACTTGAGATCATTTCTTATTTAAGAAATCATTTTGCAGATTTACATGCGAATAGCCTATTTTTGACTAACTTGACAAGTATGAATGGAAAAGGTAAACAGTTGTAAGAGATTGCAATCCTTTTTCAAAGACATTTATTTTGTTTGGACAGTTTACTTTGCTTACTTTATTCCTCCCCAATACATTAATGAAAAATATTGATGCATTTGATTCAAGGTTGTACTTTGAATGTTTTATAAATCTTGAATTTCATGTTTATTTTGAAGGCATTGATATTGTTGAACATTGGGCTTTATCTTATTTATGAAATAGGGAAGTGTGCCTTGGATAGGTTGACATCAAGGTTGACATTGGAGGTTGAAATTGAAGGTTGAATTCAAAATCAAGTGAAAACGAAGGTGAATGGAGTTGGAGATCTTTTTGAAATCGAGATTTAGAAAAAGCATTTTTTAATGCTTGTTTTAACAATCTTAGAGCTTCCATTTTCTACCCTTGTTTTATGTTTTAAACTAACTCACTTTTCAATTTGGGCTTAAAATCGATCACTGATTTGACCTTTCCAAAGTTGGTTAAAAATAACCTTAGACATTTACTAGATTTTGATTTGGGTTAAAATTGAACAAGGAAAACTTCACATCTCATTTTGGTGCTTTTAAAACAAACTCATCACTGCCTTATGGACTTAAAATTAACAAATGTTGACATATTTTTCAATCTTTTTCACAAATTAACATCATTTAAAATGTGTATGTGCTTCTCGCGTGCTTCATAGCGATCTTGAGAATCAAAATTATTTTGATGATATTAAGTTTTCAAAAGGATTGCCTTCACATTTTGATTTGGGAACTTAAAATTGAACAAACTTGTCTAGTGTGAGAAAAAGGCATTGTGAGTGTTCTCTCTTTGTTCACGCAAACAAAGATGATCGAACTATGAATGCACTTACTCACTATTGTGGACCTTTAGAGAGCCTTCCTTGGTGGGAAAAAGTACTCACCCCAAGAGAATGACTCAAGCGATAACGGGCTAAAGCCAAGCTCTTCCAAACCGCTATATAAATTTGTGTTCACGATGAAAACCATGGACAATGGGAAGCGGCACATGATAACTCTCCCCCAGTATCTTTATGATGTGTAAAGCCCTTTTTATAAGGGTTGGGAGATCTCTCACAAGGATTCTATCATTGCACCCCCTAAATTGGATGGCCTTACTACAAACTTTTGTTTAGAAGCCAAAAATCCTTTCTATTTGTTGGTGCAAGAGGTCATGTCCTCTAAAGCCGCCCCACATATACATGCGATTTGGTTGTAGAGATGAAAAGTATGCCATGGGAGATTCATGGGTACTGATGCTTGGTTGACTCGTGAAGTGAGTGCACTGAAAGGGGGAGCCTTTGTGGTCAAGCATCTAATCATCCACACTGAATATGCACAGCTAGATTTATCCAAGTGGGAACCCAACAAATATTGTCCTTCCATCCTAGGGTTGTGCATGTTATTGGAATTGAAAACACTTTGCTTGGATCAAAATAGTGGAAAACAAACATTCAACTAATCATCAGAATATCAAACCCTTTGGAAGAACAAATACCTTGGAGGTGTCCACATGTTACTGCTTGTCCCTAGGGGTTTTTATCTCTATAAGGCTTCTAAACATTCAAACATCTCAATTTTTTTCTCCCAAAGTCAACACTAGGAAACCTTTGCCTTGATTTCCTTGATTTCTACATAATACACTTTGTTGGGTAAAGGGAAATTAGGACATTGGACATTCAGTTTGAAAAACATAATCAAGGAAGTGTTGATGGTAAAAATAATTGAATCTAAGCAAGATAAAAGATCAATTGAACTCCACACATGTTCTTGCAATCTTTTGTCTTATAGTTTTCATACGAACTTTGGTTTTTTGGGTTTGAATTACTCTTAGGGAAAAGCATGTTCTTCACCACCTTGGTCCTATAAGTAAAGTCCTCTCAAGTTCATCTAGGATCAAGTCAAACACACCACCCATTTCAAACATCAAATCAAAAATCATCTCATTAACAAACTTTTTGAGAACCTTGAAATATCATCCATGCTAAACTTAAAGGCAAAATCAACATCATTACATTTGACTTAATACACCTAGTCAAAGTTATCAATCCTCTCAAACAAAATTTACCTTTAGGATAACACAACTTCCTAAGGTCTACTAGTTCACAATCACTTTGATTGGCTTAACACACTTAGCCAATTCATTCTCTTGAGCAAGTTTCTCTAGGATAACACAGCTTCCTAGGGCTTACAAGTTCACCATCATCTTGTTTGACTCAATGTACCTGGTAAAACTATCAAAATCAATCCAAGCCTTAAAATTTTAGCATCACCCCTAAAATTTCTCCAAGAGTTTCACTCATCTGCAACACCCATACCCCATTTATCTCATCATCATCTTTTCATCATTAGACCTTCCTAGTTATCCTCTCTTTTGCGCCTATGATTAAGATCAAACAATCTCTATTTTATGGTCCAAACAAGGTCAAAACACAAGAGAAATATGGAATATAAACTTGAATCATACATCATGAGTAATCCAATTCAACCAAACTATCCAAGTCTTGCAATGCCAAATGACTTTCAAAACTTCCATTTGTACAATCCATACATGGGATCATTATATCCTCCAAACATCAATAGTGTGAATGTTAACATGCCCAATCTAAATTTTGGAACACCTTTCCCTTTGGTAGATCTAAATCAAAGTCAAAACTTATAAATCTATTAACCAAACAAACAAGGCATGACCCTTCCCCCTTTACGAATCATCAATCAACTGAATCTGAGCAATACTCCAATCATAAAGCAAAACATCATATCAAATCCTCTCATTTTGCCAACAATATTACAAAAAAAAATGGAAACCATCCAAGCAACCTCAATGGTTAACACATCTACAATTTCTCAAGTGTCTCAAAGACCAAGAATCTCAATTGCACCATTCACCACTCAAACCTTGGAAATCAATGAGATTGTTCTGCTCACCCCAACAATCAACATCATTCCCAATCCACCACCACCACCACCACTGCCAAAACACAACATGGAAAATTCATTCTCTATCATTTTGCAAGTCGCTCATCAAAAGGTGCTCTAAAACAAACAAGCTACACAAGCCGCACAAGTTGTGCAAGTGACACAAGCAACCTAGCAAGAACAAGCTCAAGCTTAAGCCCAGCATCAGGCCCGACAGGCACAAGCACAATACCAAGCGCAACTACAAGAAATCCATCGGCAAGCATACCAACAAGCCTTGCAAGATTTTCAGGCACAGCAGCTTGCCCGACAACAGGTTTCATTGGCTCAATAGCAGCTCGACGAGCAACAAGATTTGTTGGCTCAACAGTCGCTTGACCAACAACAAACCTCATAGGCGCAATAGCAGCTTGACCAACAACAAGCTTTGTTGGTGCAACAAAATCTAGACCAGCAACAAGCATTGTTGGCACAACAACAACATCGTGACCAACAATAGGCATTGTTGGCTCAACAACAAATGCAAACATTACTCGCATAGCAAAGCTTGCGACAAAATCCCACCATAATTGTTGAAAACAATGTTCAATATCTTGAAGATGCTTCCACCCCATCTAATGATCAACCCACCATACATCAAGAGCCACTTTTTAATGATCTATTTCAAGGAGTGTTGGAATTATTTGATCCCATTGACATAATCTATGATCCATCCACTAATGTTCATACTTTAAATGTCTCTACATCACTTTATCAGTTAGAGGACATATCTCAAGAATGTATTTCAAAGCATGATAAACATCTTCCACCAAGGTCTAGCAATGATCCTTTCCAAGACATATTGACATATTTTGACCTCATGGTTATAGATATTGAAGGAATCCCTAGCTCTACACTTGATCCAAATCCATTCAAAGAATAAGTGGATATTAAGCCACTTCCCATGCCTAATGACGATGTCGAAGAACCCTTTTTAACCAATCCATCCTTTGAAACTGACCCATGTCAAAAACTTATTCCAAGGCATGTTGAAAGTAATTTTGAAATCATCCAAGATCAAGAATTCATATTTCCAAGATACTATAATGAGGTAATGGAAACCCTCCTATCTATATAAGATGTCGCAAATAAGGATCATGTCCACATAGCACATACTCCTCCATCTACCCATGAGATGCTTTCCTTGGATGGACACGTAGATGATCTTCATTCAAAATAAGAGTCCCATACTCTTGATATCATTACCAAGGAACAAGAGTCTCCTACTCTTAACATTTGTACACATGATCAAGATATAGAGAAATCCAAAGACATGTCAGAAATGGATCATGAAGAAGGCTTCTATAGAATTTGTGAATCAAAAACATCCTATGAAATCATATCAAGAATGAATCATGAGGAAGACTTTTACAAGGATAGTGAAGCATCAACACTTCTTGAAGAAGCATTACAATCTGATATTTCACAAGATCAAGCCAAAGATATCAATCAGGAATTTATCCCACATGTGGAGGATCCTGTCACTTATAAAGTTGGATCACTTACATTTCTTAGAGCAAGCTATCTTATCAATAAAGAAGTTGTCACTTTTGAAGATCCACCACAAAGTAGAGAAGGATTAGCACCTTGTTTCCAAGGTAAATCATATCCTTTTGCAAATAAAATGTTTCAACAGATGAATTATCAAGGTAGAGGATTAGGCCTACATGAATAGGGTATCCTAGAACCAGTACAGATTGTTGGAAATCCTAAGCATCAAGGCCTTGGTTATTCGACAAAAAAAGAAGAATGATTCTGGAGATGGAAGGAGGGAGAATAAAGAGCAGGAGTTGGAAAATATAGAAGCCGATAATCAGAAAAGCTCCTCAGAGATAGAAGTGGTTTTGGAGAATAAAGGTGAGTCCCTTTTTGAGCTTCATAACTTAAAGTATTTTTCAAAAGAAAGAGGTATTAATGAGGGCACCCTAGCTGAAGAAGTAGTTCGGATCTTGTCTCCTCCCTTATCCCGAATGACAGTCCCTTCTAATAGAAATGAAGAGATACCGGGTTTGGAGGATATCCCTAGTGAGGGCTTATCCTTGGTCTTGAAAATCCCTCCTCTCTCCCCGTTTTTTGATATTCTCCCCCCTATGGGTGTAGAGCACCTGTTGGAGACTAGCTCTGTTGTTGGGGTTTTAGAATCCCTTAAAAAATAGGATCACTCAGCTAACCTATCCAGTAATGTCTTGTGTTGTCAAGAGAACGGTAACATGGATACATTACCTTGGGAACAAAGACTACCAAACGAAAAAGATTGGGAATCTAGCAGAGAGACGGACAGTCAAGATGAGAGTGATAAAGAAGAGAATATATCAAAGAAGAAGTCTAGAAAAAACAAACAAGGGAAGACCCCAAGTGGCATTTCTACCAGATCAAGAGGTAAGGCATATTGTGGAGCAATAAAGAATTCAAGATGTAAAAAGTCTTCAAAAAAGAAAAGAGAGCTAAATAGTTTTCAAGACATAGTGGATCGATCTCAGAAAACCATCCCAGAGTGTCTTAACTCCCTCGGTATATAATGAAGATTATGTCTTGGAATATTAGGGGACTCAATAACCCCCACAAGCAGGATGTTCTTCACAACTTTGTTAGAGATCACAAACCTGATATTCTTCTAATTCAAGAAACTAAAATGGCTAAGGAGAAAATTGAAAAGATGAAACTCTTTCAGTACTACAGCAACCAGGGCAATAACTCAAATGGTGCTTTGAGTGGCATTGCTACTTTCTGGAATAGCCACAATATCAAAGGAGATCCGATACTGGAAGGTACGAATCACATAGTTACTAGATTCACTCATATAAGAGATAACTTCAGTTGGATTCAAATGAACATTTATGCTCCTAATGGAAAAAGTATGAGGAAATATTTTTGGCTAGAATTAGCCTCCATTAGGAGGATTTTTGATAAAGAAGCTTGGATTGTTATGGGGGACTTCAATACTCCCTTAATGAATGGTGATAAATTTGGGGGATCCCAGATTAACCTAGAAAGCAAAGAGGATCTTTAGAATTTTATTGATACTCATGGGCTGATAGATCTAGATCTTCTTGGAGCCTCCTTCACCTAGACCAATTGCAGAAAGGGGACGGACCTCATACAGGTCAGATTAGATAGATCTCTAATTTCCAATCATTGGTATTTTGATTACTATTGTTCCCTTAAAGCCCTCACTAGAATAGGTTCTGGTCATTCCCTTATCAGTTTCACTGCGGATTCTATAAAAAAGAAGAAGAATACTCCTTTCAGATTTGAAAAAATGTGGACCTCTCATCCTGCTCTTAAAGAGAAAATAAAGAATTGGTGGAATATAAGTATTCAAGGAACTGCAATGTTCAGAATTGCTAAAAAATTAAGGGAAGTGAAATGTAATCTTAAAAAATGGAAAAAGGAATCTTTTGGGAATATCTTTAAGATCAAGTCTGAACTTCAGATGGATCTAGGAGCAATTCAATTCAAAATATAGAAGGAGGGTTACTTGAATGATACCAAGGAAAAAGAGAATGAGCTCCTTATGAAGATGCATGACATAATTGGGAAGGAAGAGTTCTGAAAACAAATATCTAGAGCCCTCTGGCTGTCTACTGGAGATAGAAACACCAGGTACTTCCACCTTTCGGCTTCTAAACATAGAGCTGTAAATAGAATATCTCAAATAGATGTGAATGGAACCATATTTGAGGAGGAAGAGGATATTAGGATGCAGGCGGGCTCCTTCTTTAGACTTCGTCTCTCGGCAAGTACTGAAATAAACCAGAATGAGCAAGATCAGCTAGTGGAAGTTATACCAAGAATTATCAACCAAGAAAACAACTCTTTTATGACAACAATCCCCATGAACAAGGAAGTCAAGTGGGCCATCTTTTCCTTTGATGGGAATAAAGCCCTGGCTCCTGATGGTTTCCCTTTTTTTTTCTTCCAATGGCTCTAGGAGATTGTTGAAGAAGATGTGGTTAATGCTATTAAGGAATTTTTTGGAGCCAGATGTCTTCTAAAAGAATTAAATGCTACTTTCTTGGTTCTCATCCCCAAGAAATATGGAGCTAATAACTTTGAGACTTTTAGGCCTATCAGTCTCTGTAATTCTTTATACAAGATCATCTCCAAGGTCCTAACCTCTAGATTCTTAATTTTTTTGCCTTCCTTGATTTCTCCCCAACAGAATGGATTCGTTCCTAGTAGACAAATCCTTGATTCTATAGTTACGGTTCATGAGAACATTCACTCCCTTGTTGAGTCGAAGACTGAAGGTTTCCTCTTAAAGCTTGACATCTCAAAAGCCTATGACAGAGTTGATTGGATTTTTTTATTTAAAATTCTGAAGGCCTTTAGCTTTAATAATAGGGTTGTTCAAATGGTGGAACAACTTGTGTCCACTACATCCATATCAGTTATGATCAATGGATCCCCGACCTCCTTTTTTTAGAGTACTAGAGGTCTAAGGCAGGGTGATCCTATATCTCCTATTTTATTCACTATTATGGCTAAAAGTTTAGGCAGGAACCTAAAAAAACTGGTAGACTTTAAGTTTATCTCTGGGCTCAGACCTTCCTCGGGCAACTTGGTGTGCTCTCATCAACAATTCGTTGATGACACTATGCTCATGGGTCAAGCTTCTGTGTCTGAAAGTAAATCTATAAAACAGTTGCTTGACAAGTATGGGAGAGCTTCAGGACAGCTGATCAACAATCAAAAAAGTTGGTTATTTTTTTTGAATACTCCGGCTCATCGACAGACCAAAATTGCCAGAATTCTGGATTGTAAGGTGGATTCCCTTCCTACCACCTACCTGGGTCTTCCTTTAAGTTTGAAACCTCCTGATTCTTTCTAGATATCATTGGTGGATAGATTCAGTAAGAAGCTTGTAGGCTAGAAAGGTGCTCTGCTTAGTCAAGCTGGTAAGCTTCAGATTCTCAAAGCCTCTCTCCAGAATCTTTCTATCTACGCCCTGAGCCTCTTTAAGATTCCAGCTAAATTTGCTGATACAATTGAAAAAAATCAAAAAAGATTTCTCTGGTTGGGTGTTGAGGAAAATAAAAGAGTTCCCTTAATTGAGTGGAATCTAGTTTGTAGACCTAAAAAGAATGGCGGACTTGGGTTAAGAAGAATCAGAACTATTAATAAAATCCTCTTGGCTAAGAAAATTTGGAGAATCTTCTCTTCCTCTGGGGAGTGGATCGATATTCTGGCTAGCAAATATTTAGAAAACAACTGCTCTTCCATTATTAAGAAGGACCCCCACCTTCTTCCGAGAGGATCTATATGTTGGAACAATTTAATTATTGGAAAAAAGATTGTTGAGGAAGGCATTGGTTGGCAAGTGAGAAATGGTAATTGTACCAGATTTTGGGAAGACAGGTGGCTTTTTAAGGAACCCTTGATAAAAATCAATTCCTTCAGAGATTGGGCTGATAATTGCAAGGCTAGGTTTGGAACTTATGTTAAAGATTACAGAGTGAATGGTAATTGGGTGAACTTGGGCAGATTCAGTCAGGCTTTGGTCCCCATCCAGACTACGCTGTTGGTTGTTAGATTTAGTTCTAAGCAGCTGGAGGACCGCACGATCTGGATTGATGATCCCTCTGGTAATTTTTTTGTGTCTTCTGCTTTTGCTAAGATCACTTCTTCTCTGGATCATCCTCCCTTTTGGTCTAAAGCTTGGCGCAAACATCTGATACCTAAAATTAATATCTTCTTTTGGATCTTGCTCCAAAATAAGTTGCTTACGATTGACAACCTGTGTAAACGTGGATTTCAAATCCCTAATAGATGTTGTCTTTGTAAGATGGATGTTGAATCTATGAGTCATTTATTCCTTCATTGCTCTTTTGCTGCTTCTCTTTGGGAAAATTTTATCAGGTTATGGAACCTTCCTTGGGTTTCCCGTTGTCCATTGAAGATCTCTTCTCTCAGTGGAAAGCCCCGATAAGGAATCCTTTACTTAGGTCTTTTTGGGATTTATCCTTCCCTCATATTGCTTGGGTCCTTTGGAAAGAACACAACAATAGAATTTTTAGGGGCAAAAAAGCCTCTGTGGATTATGTCTTTGACAAAATTGTCAAATCCCTAAAGGAAAACTTCAATGTCGTGGCCCAGAAGGACAGGAAGACCAGGAATGCGGAGTATTCAAACTATGATCTTTCTGTTGCTAAGGAATTGAACATAAATCCTATTTTTTCCTATTCTATTATGAAGGCCAGAAAGGACAGAGAGGGAGTTTGTTAGACTTTTCCGCCTAACAGGTGGATCAAAGCTAATTTTGATGGTGCGGCTAAAGGCAATCCGGGGGTGGCAGGCTGTGGAGGAGTTATAAGGGATTCCAATGGCAACTTCATAGGTGCGATTACCTCACCTCTTGGCTCTCAAACTAATCACCTAGCGGAGGCAGCTGGCGCTTACCATATCATAAATTTAGCCCAAAGTCTTAACATTAAAAATTTATGGCTTGAAGGAGACTCCAAAAACATAATTGACTGCCTCTGTGGCAAGTCCCCACCCTTGTGGACCATCAATTTGTGGATTGATGAAGCCAAATTGAAATTGGCCATGTTTGAAAAAGTTAAAATATCACACACCTATAGAGAAGCCAATGTTGTGGTAGACTTTTTTGCTAATGAAGGAGTTAAGAGTAAAAAAGTGTGTACCTGGCTAAATAAAAGTGATCTAAATTTTAATGTCTGTGCCCTATTAAATTATGATAAATCACATGGTAAGGCGACGTGTTATCCCTTTAATGAGGACAGGTTGGATCTATCACATCACAATCATTAGATTGCATGGGACCGAGCCCAGTGGAGTAATTTGCAAGATTACTCCGCACATTTTGTGGGTTCTAAGATTTGGCGGGGCCAATTTTAGAAAAGCTTGTGTTTGGACCTACCTCACTCTATCGGCCGATATGGGAGGAGACAGAAAGCGAACTGAACCGGATAGCTACGAAACTCACATGAAAAATGCCAAGGTTTGGAACAAGATTAAAAGTGGAGGGTTAATTCCTTTCCTGGAGAAGCTTCATGGCTCTGACCAGCAAGCTATGGATCTCTTTGCCAAAAATTAGCATGAGGGTAATTTGACCCTGTTTGGCAGGAATGTGGAGCTCAACGAAAATCTTATTGCCGATGTTACGGGATTACCCACTGATGGGAAGAAGTTTTTTAGGGACAGGGCTTTTTCTGATGAAGCTATTATCAGATTTCCCACAAAGGACAAGGAAAAGCAAAACTTGGTCAAAATTGCTAACGGTTACTTCGATGTTGACTCCATAAAAACTATATGGAGAAAGGTTCTTCGGGTCATCATGGAGTATATTACAGTGGACGGGTGATTCACTAAAGTTTATAGCTACCACTTTGCTCTTCTCAACCATTTTCGACACAAGGTAAGGGTCTCTATCCCCTATTATCTTTTCTGCTCTTTGAAGAAAAAGCTTGGAAGAAAATAAGAAAAACCCTAAACGATTCCCCATTCTTCACATTGGGTTAAGTAGGCTGATTGTTGAACATCTTCATGTGCCTGCTCCTACTAATTTGGAAACCAACCCAGATTCTAAGAGTGATGATACTGAGCCCAGTGGTTCGCAGTATTTGCCTAACCCTAGCCTGGGTAGAAAAGCTCCTAGTTTGAATGCTGGCCCTTCTAGGGAGTCGGGTAAAATCCATGTTGAGCCTAAGCCTAACTATCCTCCTCCTAAGATCAGCTCTGTTGGCAAGAATACCTAGGCTAAAAGCCTTGTTTCTTACTCCGAAGAATCCTCTGAGTCGAAGGAATCTGATACCAACATTTCTGAGTGTTGTGCTAACCCTTCGCTGGACATACACATTGTTGATAATTCCCTTGTTAACACTGGAAAGGAGCCCTCTTTTGATTATCTCAACCTTGCTAAAACCAATTTTGAGTCCCATTCCAAACTCTTGGCTTGGACCTTTTATGAAATTAATGAGCTGAAAATTAAAAACTGGGCCCTACAAAGTAAGATCGATGAAATGGGTGCTAAGATTGTTGAGATGGATAAGAAATAAGTAGCTCATAGTAATAGGAACATTGACACCGAAGTTGAGAGCTTAAGGAACACCATCAGAACATCGCTAAACAAAACAATCGTATAGCAAGACATAATGCTATAATTATTAATGAGATGACTGAAAAGCTTGACAAAGCCTAGTAGGGATCTCTGGTGGTTGATCTGGATAATACTGACGATAAAATTCAGGACATGGAAGCTGGTATTTCCAAAAGAACCCGTGCCAACTTGAAGCGCAAGGCCCCCCTTACTTCGAAAATGTTTCAAACCTTTAAAAAGGGGGTTAAATATATGCAGGATATGGAGGCGGAGACAGAGACTATCCTTAGGTCTCTGAAGTAATGGTTGGGGTTTCCTGTGTGCTTTCTCTACTATCCCTTCTTTCCTGACCCTTCTGGTCCTTTTAGTTTGGTTGCTGCTGGTTTTTTTTCGGGCAGCTATTTTTTTTGGTGGAACTTTGGTGTTCTTTTTGCTATTTTGTAAACTTTGTGGTTTCAGGTCCCTGTAAAACCCGTTTTACCCTTTTATCAAAAACATATTAGTGATACTTCCACAAAATTGGGGGCAACTTCATCTCAAGCAAGCGTCAACATAGGGAGCACGAAGAATCCTTATGATGAAACTAATGCCAACACTACAACCATCCATGTCATAAATCTTCATCCACCCATCACCCCATCCATGAATTGGGACCAACATCAAAAGAAATATTTGAGTCAAAGCATGAAGAACTTTATCAGAGAAAAAGAAGCTAAGAAGCATGAAGGACAAATCAAATACATATGGATACCAAAAAATACAAAGAAATATGATCCCTATCATACTCCATTAGTCAAAGAAACTATGGGGAAAAATAAAAATGGAGCAAGTATCCATCAAAGATGTCCACAAAGCTAAAAGTCGAATTCTCAAGAAATGTACAAAGTGTATCAAGTTGTTGGTCCTAATTCCAAGCACACTTCCGTATCCACCCATTATTCCTCATCTTCCCAAGTTTGGAGAGTCAAAGGTTCCAAACTATCGACCAATCCATATTTTATTCCTAAACACACTCCACCATCCATGCCTCCACAAATGATATCCATTTCTCACATTGACCATGTGTTGGCAACGACCCTTTATCATAAGGATTCAGAAGGCACTCTATCACGATGTGCACACAAAGACAAAGTTAACTTCGGTATCCACAAAGCAAATCAAAGATCTCAAAATTTGCATTCAAGTGCACGTATCTTGGCAAAGAAACTTCTTCAAGTAGGATATCAATGGCACATTATGACAGAAGCATCAACATCAGCACCACCAGGTGGTTTAGCATAAGCTTAAAATCTCTCAAAAAATACAAAAAAATCCAAAAAATATAAAAATCCAAAAAAATCAGAAAAAGGATTGAAAATAGTAAAGAAAAAAAAATCGTCCTCTAGTGAAAACCACTTCGGTGGCTCTTTGGACAAGTACCATGTTGAAGACCTGGCAAATAGGTGTCATGTGTAGAATCGAGCATCTACGTGTACCAATTCAGGAGAAATCATCTTATCACATACATAATAAAGCCAACATTCCATCCATATCCTTTGTTCATTCATGAACTGTTTATGCAACTCATTACCATCTATCTGCATTATCTTGATAAAATTTTGGTGCACACTGTATACTTGCTTATGGTAAACATCTTGACATGGGTCATTTTCATTGATCCTATCCTACCCAACATTATCAGAGCCTTGAAGCATTATCTGAATGAGAATCCTCTATTTGAACACCCTTATCTTATCACAATATGATCCATATCCATTCGTCCATACACCTATTCAAGCATCCACCCATGGCCATTCAAACATTGCTAGACACTTGGGGTAGATAATTACATCTTGCTTCAAGAATGAATTTTGATCAATATCCTCCAGCTTATGTAGTGATCCGAACATTGGAAAGTATGAAATCAAATTGGTTAAAACAATTGTAAGCACCAAGTCAAATCACTAGTCCATGGCATATTTTGACGAGAAGATGGTGTTCCTTATCAAGCTTTATCTTTCATCGAACATCAATCTGAACAATCAATATCAGTTGCATCCAATGTGCACGTCAGCGTCACATCAAAATCATCAAAGCTATTTTGTTCCAAATCAAGCTTCATCAATCTTGATCAATTGAATCCAATCAATGATCACCTTGTTTGACTTAACACACCTAGTCAAACCACCCTCTTGTGTACGAGTTTACTCTAGGATAACACAATTTCTTAGAGTTTACAAGTGCATTATCATCTTGTTTGGCTTAACACACTTAGCCAAATTATCAAATCCATAATCACCTTGTTTGACTTAACAAACTTAGTCAAACTGCCCTCTTATGTACAAGTTTATTCTAAGATAACACAATTTCCTAAAGTTTACTAGTGCATTATCACTTTTGTTTGACTTAACACACTTAGTCAAACTATCAATCCATCAAACTGATTGATCAACATTAAGCTTGGTTTTCTTCAAAATCCCAAAACAAAGCACTGATATCCAAACTGTCAAAATCATGCGAAAAAATCAAAAATTCAAAAACATTCAAAAAATCAAAAATCTCATAAACATTCAAAAAGTCCAAAAAAAAAAATCAAAAATAGAGTCATCCTATCAAACTACGTCATCTTTGAGCTTGAACGTACACAAGGTCATCCTTGATCTACCCCCGAGACACAAAATCCAAAAACAATCATAAAATCTCAAAAACCCAAAAACATTGAAAATTTTGAAAATCAAACAGCCTCAAAACATTTTCAAAACATCCAAATATTTGAAAAACCCAAAATGGTGCTTCCATTTCATCTCGCTTTCACCCGCGATTATCATCACTCATAATAAATTCAATCGTTTCCTTCACCCTTTGGTGAGTCAGTCGGAAGCAAGTTTAGCAGGTTCCAAAGTGAACACCTAATCGTCAGAGTCTTAAGCCTAAGATAGTAAGCAAGCAAGTTGGTCAACTCGGAGTATCAATAGCTTATCACCCAAATCAGTCTCACCAAAACCCTAATCACTACATGTCCTAGGATGAATCCTTCCCACGATGGACATAAGCATCAAGTACCCCACAGTAGTTTAGCCTTGGCTAGCGGTATGAAGAACATTAGCTTGTTTGTTTACTTTATCTTGGTCTTTTTAGACTTATCTTATTTTGCGCTCATTCCAAGGACCTCTCGATGATGCCTAAACAAAACAGGTTTAGAGAGAAAAGAATGGGGCAATGATCATTATCTTTTTATCTATTGTGCTTGTTGGATATTCTTGTAAAATAACTTCGTCATGCGTACTTTGTCTTGTTTGTAGGGAGGATGTTTTAGGTGTCTTGTTGACCACATAAGAAGGCTTTCCTTTTTTATATTTTGGCTTGAGATGTCTAAAATATTTGAACTGTGTTCGGAATAAGGTTATGTTTGTCAAGTGTGAGCAAGAGTACTCCTATATGTTTGACGAGTCAAATTCCATCACACTAGGTGCAACGCCATCCTAGTTCTTAATACCTTGATGCATCGCACCTATGTGCATTATCAAACATAAAGAAGGTTATGCTCTTTATCTCTCCCATCCTTGGATAAGTAAAACATCATCATTGTTCATCATCATATCCAATAAAGTCTTGACAACTAGTGGACTTGTTGGACTTCTACATCTTCTTGAATTTAAAGGTTTATCCCTCTCTTTCTTCTATCCTCTTCCACGCTAACAATGCATTCATCCTGCATCCATCTTGCATCTTGCATAAACACATCATATCATCATAGGACAACATCATCCATCTCATTTTCATAATCATTTAAGTTGTTTAGGATAATATAAATTTGCTATTCTAAGCATCTTCCAAACATCTCATTTACATCATCATTATCATATAGATCATATAGTCTAACCATCTACACATCCATTTTGAACCTCTTTGTCGCGAGATCGACCTTAAATTGAATCTTTTCACTCGATCTCTCGAGGGGGCAATGTACTAACATATTTCTTTTTGCTGGTGCATCTGAAAAAATCATAAGTTTTTTTTAATTTCGATGTCAGCAACATCATTCTTTGAATCAATGCAACGAGTACATTGCTTCAAAGAGGGGCAAAATGTAGACATATAAAATTTACTCATGCATCTGATCATGCTTCATTCAGCATTATTTCATCTATTAATTAAATAAACCAATTTAATTAATTCACTAAGCTTATCTCTTTAATTAAATAAATCAAGTTACTTAATTATCTCCTATAGTTCCTAATTTAATTAAATCACATATATTTAATTAAATCACTCATATGCATTTTCCTCTCATTTGATTTAAAACAAGAACAAAAATTCAAATCAAATTTCATATCACCTAACCTCCTATTAGATTAATCAAATCCTGATTAATTTAATCCTAATCACCTAAATCCTCTAGATTCATCCACTTGCACAATAAATCATTTAAATTGATTTATTAAAACACCTATTTTCCTCACAAAAGCATATTCCCAAGGAATATGCCCTCATTAACTCCCCTGTTTGACTTTTTTGGCCAAACACAATTCCCCCCAAAACCCTCAACCATATTCATTTATTGTCATTTTCAAATTTGAAATGGGCACATTGGCCAAAACTTGCACAAGCATGGGCCAATCCCATTGTGACAAGTGGCTCTCTCTCATTTGTTGGGTTTTAGTCCCACAGTGCTCAATCTTGGCTTCTCCTCTCTCAATCTTTCCCATAAATTCAACGCCTTCTCTCTCATTTTTCATCTACAATTGGAGCACTATCATTATAGGCAACTTGAGTTCACCAAGCATCTCATTTTCTATCATCTTCATTCAAGCTTATCAAGGATTGGAAATGGGCTACCTTCACATACTCAAGGTTGCACCAATCCAATATGGAATAGGTTTGCACTCATGTTTTATATGCTTCATTTGGTTTTGTTGTTTTAATGTCTTATTTAGCATATTTAACTTGATGCAATATTTCATAAGGATGTTTATTTTTTGTCATGTTGGTTTGTCAGTATACTAACATTTTGTAGATTTTGACATCCTATAGCTTCCAACCAAGAATTTGCATCGGGCATATTAATTGCCTCTTTAACAGTCATGGGCTCCTTAGTGCTAGTAATTAAAGCATAGGCACAATTTGAATCCAAAATGGAAAAACCATACCTATCAGGTTGTTTTTTTTTATGTGTAGACCTTCTCACTGGTTGAGGTTGTGGTTCTTCATCTTTGGAACTCTCAGAGCTGCTAGAGCTCTCCTTAGTTTCAGGTACACCATGCAGTTCTCCCTTTTCTGGAGTTTGAGGAATCTCAACTGCATCATTTTTCTTTTCTCTTTGATTTGTCTCTAGTTGTGGATCAATTGTAGAAGGTTTCATCTCATGAAATATTACACTTTTATTGTACAAAACCTTCTCAGTATCAGGATTCCAAAGCTTATATCCCTTCACACCAACACCATAGCCGATGAAGATACATTTAACAGCTTTGTTCTCCAACTTAGACCTTTTCTCATTTGGCACGTATGCATATGCCTCACAGCCAAAGACATGAACATGTCTCAGAGAGGGCTTCTTACAAGACCATGCTTCCAAAGTTGTCTTAGTTGTTAGAGTAAAGGTCTTAACTTAATTATGTTGATTAAGTTACCTTTATTCCCTTCTTAAAATTTCACATTAGTTTGCATAAAGTGACATTTAATAATTATATTAATTATTAAATGTTATCCTATTAGGGCTTCTATTAGGGTTTTATTAGGGTTTGCATGATCTCCTTTTTATAAGGATTGATCCCATTGTATTTCATATTAATTCATTCTCTCATTCTCTTTGATATATACATTTTTAGTTTTCAGAGAACCCTTGCTTGTTTCTCTCCATCTCTTCTTTTATGATAGGTTGTTTGCATGCAGGTGATCTTCGGGGTTTGTGGTGTTGTATTTTCTCAACTCCTACATTATCAACAAGAGTAGATCAAGGAGAAAAATTTACCAGGTAACATGTTGTAGCCACAGCTTCAGCCCAAAATATTTTCTCCAGACCAACACTGCTCAACATACTCCTTTCTTTTTCCATCAACATCATATTTAACCTTTCAGCTGTTAGAGTAATAAGTTTAGGGGCAAAGAAGCCTCTGTGGAGATTGTCTTTGATAAAATTGTTAGATCCCTGAAGGAAAATTTCAACGCCGTGGCCCACAAGAATAGAATGCCCATGAAAGCGGAGCATTCACTCTATGACTCAATTGTTGCTAAGGATTGGAACATTAGTCTAGATTTTTCTAGTACTATAATGAAGGCCAAGAAGGACAGAGAGGGTGCTTGCTAGTCTTTT
This sequence comes from Sequoiadendron giganteum, assembly GCA_007115665.2. NCBI lineage: Eukaryota > Viridiplantae > Streptophyta > Pinopsida > Cupressales > Cupressaceae > Sequoiadendron > Sequoiadendron giganteum. Next base: position 943,759,522 of record CM021100.1, on the reverse strand, counting down.
CCACCAAACGGGTGGATCAAAGCTAACTTTGATGGTGCAGCTAAAGGCAATCCGGGGGCGGCGGGCTGTGGAGGAGTTATAAGGGATTCCTATGGCAATTTCATTGGAGTGATTGCCTCACCTCTTGGCTCTCAAACTAATCATCTGGCAAAGGCTGCTGGTGCTTTTCATATCATAAATTTAGCCCAAAGTCTTAACATTAAAAATCTGTGACTTGAAGGAGATTCCAAAATCATAATTGATTACCTCGGTGGCAAGTCTCCCTCATCGTGGACCATCAAATCGTGGATTGAGGATGCCATATTGAACTTGGCTAAATTCCAAAAAGTTAAAATATCACATGATTATAGAGAAACCAATGCTATTGCGGATTTTTTTGCTAACGAAGGAGTTAGGAGTAAAGATGTGCATACCTGGCTTAATACTAGCAATCTAAACTCTAATGTATGTGCCCTATTAAATTATGATAAATCACATGGAAAAGCGACGTGTTATCCCTTTAATGAAGATAGGTTGGATCTTTCACATCACAATCATTAGAGTGCATGGAACCGAGCCCAGTGGCTTAATCAGCAAGAAAACTCTGCACGCTTTGTGGTTTCTTAGATTTGGCGGGGCCAATTTTAGTAAAGCTTGCGTTTGCATCTACCCCACTGTGTTGGCCGAAATGGGAGGAGATAGAAAGCGAACTGAGCCAGACAACTACGATATACACATGAAAAATGCCAAGGTTTGGAACAAGATTAAAAGAGGAGGGTTGCTTCCTTTCCTGGAGAAGCTTCATGGCTCTAACCAGGAGGCTATGGATCTCTTTGTTAAAAATTGGAATAACGGTAACTTGACCTTGTTTGATAGAAATGTGGAACTCAACGAAAATCTTATTGCTAAAGTTACGGGATTATCTACTGAAGGGAAAAAGTTCTTTAGGGATAGGGATTTTTTCGATGAAGCTGTCATCAGATTTCCTAAAAAGGACAAAGAAAGGCAAAGTATGGTTAAAATTGCTAACAGCTACTTCGATGTTGACACCATAAAGGCTATTTGGAGAAAGGTTTTGCGGGTCATCATGGAGTACATTACGGTGGACGGGCGCTTCACTAAAGTCTATGGCTACCACTTTGCTCTTCTCAACCACTTTTGATACAAGGTAAGGGTCTCAATCCCCTATTACCTTTTCTACTCCTTGAAGAAAAGCTTGGAGGATAATAAGAAAAACCCTAAAAGATTCCCCATTCTGCACACTGGGTTAATAAGGTTGATTGTTGAATATCTCTATGTGCCTACTCCTGCTATTCTGGAAACCATCCTTGATTCTGAGAGTGATGACACTGAGCCCAATGGCTCGGAGTATTTTCCTAACTCTAGCCCGGCTAGAAAAGTCCCTAGCTTGCATGTTGTTCATTCTGGGAATTTTGGTAAAACCCGCGTTGAGCTTGAGCTCAACAACCCTTCCCTTAAGAATAGCTCTTTTGATAAGAAACCCCAAGCCAAAAGCCTTGTTTCCTATTCCGAAGAGTCCTCTGAGTCGGAGGAGTCTGATGCCAACAAAACTGAGCTTTGTGCTGATCCTCTGTCGGATAAACACATTAATGATTACCCCCCTATTATTCCTAACCCTGAGCATTCTTGCCTTAATATTGGGAATGAGCCCTCTCAGGATATTCTGAACCTAGCCAAAACCAATTCTGAGTCCCACTTCAAACTCTTGGAATGGACTTTCACTGAAATTAATGAGTTGAAAATAAAAAATTGGGCTCTGGAAAGCAAGATTGATGAGCTGGGCGCAAAGATTGCAGAGATTGAAAAGAAAGATGTGGCTCACAGTAACAGAAATATAGACTCCAAGGTTGAGAACATATGGAACACCATCAAAATCGTTGTTGAGCAAAACAATCGTATGGCAAGACACAATGCCATTATCATTAACACGATGACTGAGAAGCTTGATAAAGCCCAGCAAGGTTCTCTAGTGGTGGATCTGGAGGAAACAGAGGATAAAAGCCAGGATACAGAAGCGGGAATTTCCAAAAGAACCAAAGCCAATCTGAAGTGCAAGGCCCCCCTTACTTTGAAGATGATTCAAACTTTTAAAAAGGGTTTCAATGATATGCAAAATCTGGAGGCAGAGACGGAGTCTGTCCTCATGACTCTGAATTAACGACAAGGGTTTTCTTGGTGCTTTCTTTGTTGTTCCTTTCGACTTGACCTTTCTGGTCTTTTTCATTTGGTTGTTGCTGGTCTTTTCTTGGGCAGTTGGTTTTCTTGGTTGGACTTTGGTGTCCTCTTTTCTGTTTTGTAAACGTTGTGGTTTTGGGTCCCTGTAAAACCCGTTTTACCCTTTTATCAAAAACTATATCATATTGGTTAATTAATTAAGTCGCTTATTCCTTTAGTTACTTAAGCTAAACTTGGGCACATTAATAATTGATTAATTATTAAGTGTGTACACTAGGGTTTTCCTTTTAGGTCAACATTAGGGTTGCATACATTGCTTTTATAAAGCAAATCATCTCTTGTAATTTCTTAATTTTGAATATATCAATTTGCACATCTTCATGAAAAGCTCTTGCTTTTTATTATTTTTCTCTTATATGGAAGGCCTTTTGGTTTGCATGTCTAATTTGGGTTTCTAACATGGTATCAGAGCCTTGACATGCAACCCCTTCTCAGATTCTAGAGAAAATCATTGTAGAGTTCGTTTGGGGTTCCTCGAGGGTATCATGCCTTAAGTTCATTTATGCAGCATTTTGGATCAGATTGGGTTTCACCATTGGATTCAGAGTGTTGGAAAAAGTTAGAATTGACTTTTATTTTGCATATTTTGGTCATTATTTGCCAAATCTATGAGGGTTTCAAGTTCCATGATTTTTTGGAAGCTCTAGGGTTAGCCTATTTTTCAAAGCATTTTGAGCACAAATGGAGGTCACCATCGTGTTCGCAAGGGCCAAAAACCCTAAGAACGCCTATCGTTTCATCAATTTTGGAGCAATTGATCCAAAAGGAAAAAAGCATTTGCTAGAGAGGTCATACGGCCTCCCCAGCATGCTCCCCGAGGCACGAAAATTGAAAAAAATAAAATAAAAACATGTTTTTCGATTTTTGAGTCAGCGCTCCCAATTCAAAAGGTTGCCACCACCTGACCACCACTAGGCATCCACCAGGTGGCCACTGGTCGATCATTGTCAGTTCAACACCATCGCTCATCCAACTTGTCGCTGCCCTCGCTAGCCCCTGCAGGCTTCTGCTTTGCCGCTAGGGTCCTATGGGGGACCGAGAGCTCTACGTCCGGCCCCCAGTCGACTTTAGCCCCCACGCCGGTCACATGGGTGACCAAGGGCTCAACATTTTTTTGCAGGGGGGGCGTTTATTTGTAGCAACGGCCTCTAGGCAGTCAAAATTTTTCTCGTCAAGTGATGATAACAGCATGACATCATCGGTCGTACGGCCCCTCCTTGCCCTCTCCTAACCCCAATTTTCCCTAAAGGAGCAATTATTTTTCTTTTTGGCATAACTTGGGAATACGGTATCGAAATTGGGAAAACAAGATATCGTCGAAAAGCTGGTTCCGAGCACTATCCAATGATGTAGTTTAGTTTTTAGTATTTTTCCATTTTACTAAATTTATTATTGTTTGAAGTCAGATGTTCATTTATCGCTTCCGAGCTCATAACGTTTTGCCACAATCTCTAATTTTCACTATCTTTGTGATGTTGGAAAGGTATTTAGGAGCTCTATGTTGCTATATATGCACTCTTTTTTATATATGTCCTAGGTTTATCATTATTCCAGATTTGGCCTGATGGGTGTTTTGGAGATTACTTGGATATTTTAGCAGTTGGGAGGGTGCAACTTGCATCTTTGCACTTCATTTCAGTGTCACATCATTCATTTTATCTATTATTGTTTGATAGATTCTAGGGTTGTTCCCATTTGAAGTTTTTGAGTGTTCCATGGCATCGGGTCTATTGTTGCATTATTATGATTCTGATATGGTTTCTTGTAAATAGAACTATATTTTCTTTCTTGTTGGATTCAGGTTCCAGTGTTACTCTATAGTGTTCTTCTAGTGCTTCTTTATAGTAGGTCATCTCATTGAGGGGGGATTGTCCCACTGGGTTTTCTCCTCTTTCTCTTACTTTTTCTTGCATTTATAAATGGGTACCTGATTAGGCCTAGTTGTTGGGACCCATCTTTTCTTTCATGCATCTTTTTTCTAGTGTTTTAGCTACTTCCTAAGTTCATTTTAAAGGGGTTGTTAGAGTAATAATTTATTACACTTAATTAATTATATCATATTGGTTAATTAATTAAGTCACTTATTCCTTTAGTTACTTAAGCTAAACTTAGGCACATTAATAATTGATTAATTATTAAGTGAGCACACTAGGGTTTCCCTTTTAGGTCAATATTAGGGTTGCATATATTTCTTTTATAAAGCAAATCATCTCTTGTAATTTCTTAATTCTAAATATATCAATTTGCACATCTTCATGCAAAGCTCTTGCTTTTTATTGTTTTTCTCTTCTGTGGAAGGCCTTTTGGTTTGCATGTTTGATCTTGGTTTCTAACATCAGCAACTCCATTCTGTTGTGGACTATAAGGTGTAGTTTTATGCCTTTTAATCCCATGGTCTTTATAGTATCTATCAAAATCTGCAGAACAAAACTCATCGCCATTATCCTTCCTCAAACATTTTATTTTCCTTCTAGTCTAATTCTCTACCAAGTTTTTAAACTCTTTAAAATGACTGAACAGTTATGATTTACTTTTAAGAAAGTATATAAATGCCCTTCTCAAAAAGTTATTAATAAAAGAAACATAATATCTAGACTTCAATAATGAAGGAACATTCACTTGACCAAATACATCAGAATGAACATAGTCTAGTACACCAGATGATTTATGAGAACTTGAGGAAAAGGAAACATGTTGTTGGTTTCCATAAATGCAGTGTTCACAGAAATTGAACTCAAGATTACAATCTAAAAGCCCTTCGACAAGATTTTTATTTTTCAAGGTGTTTAAACCTTTCTCACCTATGTGATCGAGTCTATGATGCCACAACATGGTCTTCTCTGCTGGGAGTTTCACCTTCATCGTATTTGAAGCTAGAGAAGCATCTTCATATTTCTCTACAGGAACAGCTTTGCTTGAATTTATAAAGGCTTTGTTGCAATGAACAAGATGTGCATCCAACTTGTAGAGAATTCCAGTATGCACACCCTTAGCCAGCACCATTTCACCTCTAGCCATCTTACATGCTTTACTTGAGAAAGAAACTTCTACACCAGCATCATTTTGCTTACTGATAGAAAGTAAATTTCAAGCCAAACCTAGTATATGAAGTATGCCACCAATACCTTTGACTCTCCCATCAGGAAACTGGATCTTGACTCTACCTCGGCCAACAATCTCCAATGTTGAATCACTCACAAGGTACACCTTTCCACCATCATGCTTCTCGTACTCAGTGAACCATTCTCTATGAGATGTCATGTGAAAGGATGCACCCGAGTCAACTAGCTAGACATCATCTGATACCTGAGTTTCCAAGGATGTAGTGAAGGCATATGCATCACTCTAAGAAGAGTCATAGTCTGAAGAGTTACTCTTCTTCTTCTTATTCTCCTTGCAATCCTTTCGGATAAGACCAAGCTGCCCACAATTCAAGTATTTCACCTTGGACTTTTCTCCAGGAGACTTCGATCTCCCTACAGATTTAGATCTGGACTTCTTGTCCTTCTTCTTGTCTTTCTCCTTTGATCTACCTCAAACAACAAGGGCCTCTTTGGCCATCTTAGAAGACTTCCTCTGCATATCTTCAGTTAACAATGAAGAAACCACATCTTCCATCTTGAAAGAAGAAATCTTACTTCCAAAAGCCATCACCAAATAATCCCAAGTGTCAAGTAACAAACATAATAGGAGAATGCAATGATCCTCCTCCTCTATATTTACACCCACAAAAGCCAACTAAGAAAAACTCATATTAAACGAGTTCAGATGGTCTACAATAGATGCACCTTCTTCCATCTTCAAGGAGTACAACTTCTTCCTCAGGAATAACTTATTTACCAAAGACTTTCCCTGATAAGTATCACCAAGATTCTTCCATAACAAAGTTGTAGACTTCTCCTCATGGACATTCAGGAGTATAGAATCAGCTAGACAAAGTCTTATTAGACCTCTCACTTTTCTATCTGCGATGTCCCATTCTTCTTGCTTCATACCTTGTGGCATAGTTCCAAACACTGCTACCCAGAGGTCTCTATCCACTAATAGGTCTTCCACTTTGAGTTTCCATAACTCAAAGTTGCCACCATTGAATTTCTAATATCAACTCTTCTTGATGTACTCGCCATCTTAGAAAAAACTAAGTTCTAACTTTGCAAGACTCCCACTGGAATAGTATTAGCACAAAAAACTAGCCCTACTAACAAGGATAACACAACTGGTCAGGCTCTGATACCACTTGTAAGGAAAAGAAGAGGTGTGGAAATGCTTTCCTAATGCTAAAACCACAGAGGAGATGTGAAAAGACCAGTTTTAAAACATTTAAAACACTTAAGATGAACACATGCAGGGTAACAAGAGTAACAAAAATAAAATGATTTCAAAGATAACACCAGATTTACATGGGAAAACTCTTTCGAGTAAAAAACCAACCACAGGTCAAGAGAAAGACACTTTGTATTACAAAAATCAAAATATTACATACAAAGTTACAGCCCTCACTCTCTGATAGTTAGCTCACAGCAGTACCTGAGTTTTCATGCACTCACTATTACAATGTATTTCGGCATACAGTGAATACAAAAACTCTCAACACTTTCGCAGTATTCTCCTGCTCAACTTCTACAAAATTGTACAGTTGATTACTTTTCAAGATCGACTATTACAAGTCCCTATACAACCATCAATTAGGGTGCATTAAATTTAGTTCTTCGCTGACATGCCATATCAATCTCGGATCGGATCCACCTACAAACCTGCATTGAGCCACCCCCATAATAAATTCGTTGCAAAGAAAATACAATTTGGGCTCTACCAATCGCCAAAATCTGATCACAAGAGACTTCATAATAATCGCTTTTCACCAATCCAGCTTCCTTCAATAAATGTTGTTTTGCAACAACAGTGCAATAACAACCGATGAGAAATCACCATGAGTTGCACTGCTATTCATTCCGCCACTTGACCAAGCAGTGATTCGGTCAACTATCATCGAGCTCCGTAAACCCTTCGCCATTGCTAACAATTGCATCACATTCCAAGCCAGCAATAATCCGCTATCGCCAAAACACCGACTGCCAACCCTATCGGGTCCCACAACCCATGTGCCCACCACTCAAGAGGTTTCGGGGCATCTAGGAGGGAATCGCCAAGATTCCCATGAGCCCTCCCGGAATGAGCTTCTGAAGCTGCCACGTGCCACCGCTAGGGAACTCCACTTGGACTTCATGGAGGTTGTTGGAGCTCCTTCAGGGAATCTCTAGCTCATCTGCTAGATTCCCCAGGGAACTCCTGAGGCAGAGAAAATTTTCCATGGTCGGGCAACCCCTCACATAAAGCAACTCAGGGCCTGCCATCACTTCGTTGCGCTCACCACTTTGACAAGCCGCCATGCGTCATGCGCATAGGTGATTCCGCTTGGCAAAAAGATAAACAACGGTACTTGCCTTCGAATGTCATGAAAAAAATCTAGCACCGTTGGATGAAGCTGATAGTAGCCATTGATACAAGGCATCAGTACATCGGCATGACAGAGAGAATCCTCCTGTTGATGGGCGACCGATCCTTCGATAAATCCAAAGCCTCCAAATAAACCGCCAACTCCATGCCCGTCGGCCCATCGCTGTGACAACCTTTGAAGCCTCATCGATCAAATAGAGCCTCAGTGACCAAAGGGTCAAGCTTACCAAAAGAGAACTCCACAGTAAATCAATAAGGGCATAAATTTGTCAAGCCTTTAACAGAGGTCCAAGCCAGTAAATTGAGGCACATTTTCCAACATAGTTTATATAATTATTCTGGGTAGTTTTGTTTCTCGTATCAGGAATTTTTATACCTATTACCATTTTCTTTCCTTTAAAAGGTTGTACCATTATGTATTTTTATCATCTCAATTCATTCACTCATTTTGGTAAAATAGCTTTTGCTTCTCTTGCTTTTGTGAAATTATTTTATTGCAAATGGTGCTCCTGGGAGATGGATGACACCAACAATTATCAAGGAACAAGATATTAGTGAAACAAGATATGCATAAGGATTTCTTAAATATGAAAGGGGTGAGACAAAAATTAAATATTAAGAGGCTAAGAATAACATGTGTTGAATAAGGATAATGGAATTCTCACACAAGGGTATAAACATATCAAAAGGAGGAAACATAAAATACATAAGGCTAAATAAATATGCATAAGAGTAGAAAAGATATGATTAAGAGCTAAAAATGCATGCTAAAGGGGAAACCTAACATGAGTGAAAAATATAATAAAATAAGTTAAAGGTTGTGCAATCATTGTTATTACAGCTGAATTCCCACAAGGGATTCATTTCCACTTTACCTTAAATATTGTCCTACAATGTTTACCTATCATAGATCCTTCTTTTCTAATAAAACTTATATCTCCTATATGATGTACCAACAACTTCATCATTGAGTGCACTTACGATTAAATAATTATATTGAAAATCCTTATACAAATTAAAAATAAAATAGTCTTTAACCCCTCGTGAGAAAAAAAAATTAAAGAGGAATAAATTTCTATTTCTAATTTTTCACCCAAATCCCTATCAGTGAGGCCCAATCACCACCCCATTTCACTATCTTTCCCACAATACATAAGAAATAATATTAATAAAGTACCCTCTCAATCAATAACACTTAGTGATATATTCATTTACTTTTTATAATATCAAATACATAATTATTAACTCATATGAGATGGTATTTTCTATCTAGTGATGTCTCTAGGTTTATCATCCTATGCCAATTATCTTTGTGAAAAATAATAGTAGTACCTAAATTCAGGCACTATAATAGAACCTATTAAATTGATTTTAGTTCTATCAATGATAATTCAAAATTTACTTAATATGAGTATAGGACATGGTGCAAAACCTACCCTAGGATTTATTTTTCTACCAAGAAATCTAGTCCTCAACGAAGTATTTTCCTAAAACATCAAACCTCTTAGATTTTTTATTAGGAAAATTTAAGTTAATTAGGTTAACCCATAAAATTAATGAAATTTTTTTTTATGTTTGAATGGTTATCATAATAAAGAAAAGAAATGTACCAATCTCAAGAGAACTTATTTCTTAAAACTCTAGAAATAATTCAAATAAAATCAATAAGGAAGAATCTCTTCTTTATTATTACTAGGGATTTGAATGAAATTTTTCCTTATATTAATTTAATAACAACACTATACAAGGGTTTTTATTAAAGGAAGTGTCATACCTAGGGGGAATCGAAAGAAGAAAAAAAATTAATAAAGGGGTGAGAAGGGAAAGAGAGGGAGAAAGAAGAATAAAATGAGAATAATAATATATATTTTGAGATGGGCCACATTTCATAAACAAGATGATGAGGAAGGTCTAAAGGATGTGGAGTGGATCACCTCAATGGAGTTCAATAGATCCTCAATGGAATTCAACTAGAAAGAAGAGAAAATATTTTAAATTATGGAACTATTCAATTTTCCTTCAAAATAGAATAAAAATTATTATTACCTAGAAAAAAAATATTTTTTTTTTATTGGAAACCATGGTTCATGAGGTATTTCAATTGTAAGAGGATATTACAGAACCATCTTCATCCAAGGAAAAATAAATGGATTGAAATTGAATAGCTAATTGTTATAGGGATAGCTAATCTAGTTTAATGTATTAGATGGTCAAGGTGTAAGAAGAGGATAGGAAACTCTAAAATATTAATTATATCCTTGATGATAAGGGCATGCAAGTAAATAATTATGAGAATGGTGGAGAATTAATTATTTGTATACTTCAAGGGGAAAAGGTGAAGATAATTTATTTCTTCGTGTATAGAATAATTATTTAAGGTTTCAAAGAAAAGGAAGGGATATTAGGGTACCAACTCCATCATTGGTAGTATCTAAAATTATACTAAAATTCACACCTTAAGAAAATAAATAGATATTCTAATGTAGAAATAAACTTTTAAGTGTCTAGATGAATTGTAAATGGAATAGAAAAGAGTATGAAGGATTTGGTTATTTTGGAATAGAAAAGAGTATGAAGGATTTGGTTATTTTTTTGGATGCATTACATGGTTTATTTAATTGGATAAAGGAGGTCCATAGTTTTTGAATTACAAAAAAAAAAAATTAATATTGAAAGAAAATTTGATGACAATATCAAAATACTAAAATCAATGAATTGTGACACCAAATCATATATTACCAAATTTAAAATTTAAATTTTACACAGAGATAAGATAAAACTAGAGCTATATGTATATTTCAATTGATGAATTAAGAAGAAATGATATCAAGCTAGAGGGATCAGTAATGACAATTTATATTTCAATTGATATTTTTCTTTATAAAGCTATGAATATTTTTGTATCCAATTTTTTTTTGGATTATAGTATATTTAAAATGATTAGATTAGACATGAATCTTTTAATACAATGCTAACTAGTTTTAAAAAGAATGTTAAGTTGATAACAAAAATAGGAACCAAAACATCATGGAATTTAGGGCCAAGGATTGAGTTAAAGTGAAGAAATAAAAGTGTTAGAATATGTAATTAAAAATATGATCTAGTAAAAAAAATATATAAAGGATATAAGGTTTATTTGGATGGGGAATTTGTTATCACTTCAAATAGAGTCTAAAAAAATTACATAGTTTGTGAGTTTGAGTCATTATCTAAGTCCTAAAATTAATTTTGTAATTAAGTATTTATAATATTATTTAAAGTAGTGGACTTTAAGTAACTAAAAATCATATGGTTAAAAGACTTTTTTATATTTTGTTAGAGGGGTTAAAAAATATCACAAAGAAAATTTTCAAAAAAATATATTTAACATGAATTCCTATAAATAAATAAAATTTATCTAATATATTTTTTAACGAATTTCATTGAATTCAAATCATAAGTATTGTTTGGCTAAGTGCATGCATATTTTTTTCACAAAATATACAAATATAACTTGCACACATTTATGGTATTTATATATTAACTATATGTATACAAAGTAATATAAAATTAAAATGTAAACTTTAATCTATTACAATGAAACATCTAAGTTCAAATGTTCTCCTTTTTTAATTTCTTAAATTCATATTTATGTATAGATTTAAGATTAGAAATATGAAAGGAATCATTATGTTAACTATTTTAATATTCATGTTTAAATTAATATTATTTTTGTTGATCTATTAGTAAAACTTAAAATGATTAAAATTTTATATAATATTATTATCATATTCCAGAAACCATCATTAAGATGAGGAAAAATATTTTTAACATTCTCGTAACTAGCAGCATGCAACAATCAGCCCATAGGGGTCCATCGCTAAAGGGCATGTAGGGAGCAAGGAGCGCAAAGGTTTTTTTTTTGTGTGGAGTGGAATGCAAAATACAAAAAATTGACAAAGTTTACAATTATATGATTGAGTAGAGAAATGGGAAGTGAATTAATAAGTTAATAGGGAGGAACGTGAGGTTAATTCATATCTCATTAGCTATGGGTGGGAGATTATAAATATTTCCAACAAATTAGTTAAAATCTATTTATGAATTTTAATTTTAATTAACTAATAATCAATAACTTTTTTATTATTAATATAATTTTTTTCCCTCAGAAGAATAGTTTCACGCCAAATTTGTAGGGACGAGTTAATTTTTTTTGTATTTTAGTTTCAGATTTATTAGTCGTAGATGCACATGTATATTTTAGTTCTTTTGTCTAGGTTATTGAATCAATTAATTTATTATTAGTTTATTATGTTAAGATATATATACATACAGATACAAGGAATTTTTTTTACAAAGTTATTATGTGTATCTTTAATTACTAATATTGCATTAAAAAATATTTTGTTTAACAAAGGTAGTTAATAATTTTTGGGTATCACATAATTTTGAAGGAAGAAAGATCTTTAATATTTTACACTTTTTTTAATCACTATTTATTGCATAATTTTTTAAATTAAAGCTTTAGTATGCATGTGTTTTTTTGGGTTAATAGTAGTAAAAAAAATTGAGATAAGTATAAAAAATTGAAAAGTAGTAAATTACAAGAGAATTGGGAAGAAGAATATCATTTTTTAATCAATTACTTCATAGTGCAATTGAACACTTAGTGATACCATCTTCATTCAAAGACAAGTTAACAAAGTCACAAAAAAAAGAGTGTGATGATGCAATACAATTTTTTTGGATTGTTAGAATAAATAAATAAAATATGCGCTTTGATTTCAGGTGACATGACAAAAGTCTCAAGTTCCAAGGCATAGATCAAGAACATGATTGTAGTTTCTAGTAGTTTGGAAAATTTCAAAATTCACAAGAGCTAAACCACATAAATAAACACTGTGTTACAAGGACCTTAAAACAGATGAAGTTAAAAAAAATAATGACACATATTGATAGAAGACAAACAACCTATGTGAGAATTGGCTTCTCAATTCTAACTTCAAACTACATTATTTGGCAGTAAAGACTATAGAGAGATAGGTAAATTGTAAAAGAAAAAATATATGGCTTCTCAATTGTAATTTCAAACTACATTAATTGGCAATAATCTATGTAAGATCATATATATGGCACTAAAAGGAAAAACAAGAAATCCACACTCGTTATTCACCCTACCATATTGGCATCATGGAGCCCCGGGGGCTCTAGCCAAACCCCTGAGCAAGAGAAGTAAGGAACGTCCACAGAAATTTTTGTGGAGTTCCATTATACAAGTCACAATATCAAAGCTCAAAAAAATGTAGTATTTACATATATAATTTGTCATATTGAAACACTTTTTTTAGTGCACTAACTCTATAAAAAAAAGCATCATGATTTTGGGATGCTTTTAGATGCCTTAGCCTAGTACCTGCAAATAGAAGAGGGGGTTATATCAATGGATGGGCAAGCAAGAGAAGGAAAGAACCATAAAAAATGAGTAAGTATATTGGTAAAGTCAATATAAAGAATTTGAAACTGGAAATAATCAATAATATTTACAATTAGTTCAGTAAAGCTATTTATTGATAATGGAAAATTTCTATACTTACATGTATTTTTGATAGTGTTAAACAAGTGCGAGCAGCATTCGGTTGAGTTGGAGCATTAAAGAATTTGAAATACACAATGTAGAGTGCCCTTTTTTTTGCATTGTTAGAATAAATGAATAATACATATGATTTTCTTTGAGGTGACATGACAAAAGTCTCAAGTGCTTACCTATGACTTCCCATGACATAAGAAACATGTTCTTATAAACTATGTTTTTTCAAATCCAAGGCACAAATCAATGCCATGGTTGCAGTTTCTGGTAGTTTACAAAATTGTAGAACTCAAAAGAACTAAAGCATGGAGATAAACACTTTGTTATAGGGAGCTTGAAATAAATGAGGTAAAAAACTATAATGACACATATTGATACAAGACAAACAACCTATTTGAGAATTGGTTTCTGAAATCTAAATTCAAAATACATTATTTGGCAGTAAAAACCATAGAGAAATAGGTAAATTGTAAAAGACAAAATATATGGCCTCTCAATTCTAATTTCAAACTACATTAATTGGCAGTAATATATGCAAGAACAAGTATATGGCATTAAAACCCAAAACACAAAATCCACGCTTGTTATCCACCCTACCATATTGGCATCATGGAGCCACGGGGACTCTAGCCAAACCCCTGAGCAACAAAAGTAGGAAACATCAAAGGGAAATTATGTGGAGTTCCATTACACATGTGAAAATATCAAGGTTCAGAAAAATCTACTATTTTCATATAGGTTCTGTCATTTTGAAGTGTTTTTTTTTGTGCAGAAAGTTTATAAAAAAATCAGCATCGTGATTTTGGGATGCTTTTGGATAGCTTGGCCTAGTAGCTACAAATAGAAGAGGGGGCTATGTCAGTGTACAGGGAAGGAATATTACGAAGGAACCATAAAAAAACACTAAGTATATGGGTAAAGTGAATATAAACAATTTGAAACTCAAAAAAATTAATAATATTTGCAATTGGTCCACTGAAGTTTTTTATTGATAATGCAAAATTTGTAGACTTACATATATTGTTGATAGTGTTTAAGAAGCATGAAAATCATTGGGTTGACTTGCAGCATTAAACAATTTGAAATAGAGAATGTAGAGTGTAGTATTTGTTTTTATGCTTATTGTATATGTGCAACATTATAAAGGAAATCATATATATCAATTAAAGAGGTTAAACATATGCATATACATATACATATACATATACATATACGTATACATAGATATATGTATATATAGATGTACATATAGTTATACATATATAAAAATATACATACATATACATATACATATAGACACATATACATACATGTAGATATATTATTATTGCTTGAATTCTCATTGTAGGGTTTGAACATAACTGTGCTCTGAAATGTGCAAGAAAATATATTGATTAAGTTGCATTGTTGAAAGAGAGATTGTGGTCTTCATTCCAGAGAAGGCGTTAAAATTAAAACCACAAAAATCACGCTCATTTTCCTTCCTACCATATTGGCATCATGAAGCCCCATGTACTCTAGCCAAACCCCTGAGCAATGAAAGGATGAAATGGCCAGAGGGGATTTCATGGATTTTGTACATCACTACATTTATTGCCTTTCTGTATTTTGGTTGTTTTATGTGTGCATGTTTCAAAAACATATTTTGCATACACAGCTTAGGCATGCAATGCAAACAAAGTCATTTTGCATAGGTATTTTGCATAGATGATTAATTTTTTGTTGATTTATTCTTGTTATATGTTTCTATATTTGGCGTTACATTCATTTTGTAGAATTTAAACAAATTATTTGTCTGGTCTGGATGGACAAATTCTAGTTTAAATGAGAGATTGTTGTGAACCACCAAAAACATATAATAAAAAGGGAAAGAGGATTCCCTTTACCAGGCCCTTAGGGTTTTTCACCTAGGAGCACTTGGTTGGGAATGGCACTCTTTCCTCTATGTTGATATGTTTATAGATAGGCTCATTCAAAGGGGGGATTGGGATGGAGGTTGTGAATGTGTGTGTGTTGTGTGGCTGAAATTGAAACAAAATGATACTAAACTAAGCTATGAAATTTAAATAAAGCAATGTAAAGTAAATGAAAACTATCTAAACTATATGCCCTAAATCATGTAAACAGAAAGTAAACTAGAAGGTTGAGAGCTTGTACACCTGGGTATTGGAAGTTGTAGATGAGGAGTCCCGAAATGTTCTAGAAATTTTTTGAAATTTGTAGGACACTCCTACCAAGTGGGGCAACCTAGTTCTCTTCCTTAGAAAACTTGTCGAAACAAGTTTCTTCCGAAAGGGTATCTAAATCCACAAAAATCCCCAAAAGGCAACCTCAGAGGGACTAGGTCACCATTGTTGGTCACCTAGTCCACAACTGAGTTTTTGAGAATCTAGAATTAGATGTTGGAGCCTTTGGTTTACACTCTAGTTCCAGATAGGTGTTTGGTTCAGGTTTAGTAGAAAACAGGCTCAAAAGGGTCTCCAAGCTTCAACTAGGGCTTTGTAGATTTTAATGCCTTTGATGAGTTGAGAAAACCTTCCAAGCACCTTTCTCCTTGAAAAACCTATGAAAAAAACCTGCAAACATGCATGAAAAGAGGAGACAAGGATTAGGGTTAGAGATTAGGGGTTTGCCTTAGTCAAACCCCATTTTGATAATCAAATCTAAATGAAATGTAATGAAAGGAATGGAAGATTGAATGACAAAGAAAATACAAACTCTTACCAAATCCTTTGTTGAAGATTTATGCAACATGCAAGAGTAGTTCCAATGGAGAATGCTTGATTTGGAAGACTTGGATGATAGAGTTCTTGTGAAAAGGAGTGAAAATGATCTTAGAGGAGAAAAATGAGAGCTAGGAGAGGAAAAATGAGGATGAAAACCCTAATTTTCTCGAAAATGACTTATGATAGGCCGACCTTAGGGTTTTGGGGGCAGATTCCTTCAAGTTTCATGTTTTAATTTTGAATTTTATGCCTAAAAGGACTAGGTCGCCCAAAGTGGCGACCTAGTCCACTTGGGCAAATCCAAGTGGTGGTTAGGAATAAAATTGTGACTAATGAGGTTTATTAGCTTTGCCTCCTGAAACATGCTTTAATTGGGCCTAAAAGTATATTAAGGGAACAAAATTAGCATTGAAAAGGGTTAATTTAGGGGTGATAAGCCTAGATAAGTTTGAAAATGCATTACAACACTTTGTCATAAGACTTAGAAAGGTGTAAGAAGATGTTATTTAAGTAAAATATGTTGAAAGGTTCTTAGAAAAGTGAGGAAACATGAACTACAACACTTCACAACACCTTAGTAAAATATAGTTATGCCATTGTTGGATTGTAAGCTCACAAGACTGGATCAAGGTAAAACAAGGCAAAATCTAGTGGAAAAGGCCAAAATGAGTGAAAAAGTGCCAAGGTATACACTTTTTGGTGACACATGTGTTGTAAAAAAAATTCCCTTGGTTTATTGCTTTAGTTATCTCTGTGCATTTGGATGGAACTTCTTAGTCATGAAAGAGTCTTTCTAGTGTCTAGAATGAAGGTTTGTGGATGCCTCTACACTTGAAACAGATGAGGGAAAAAGAATATCATGAAACATATTGATACAAGATTTGAGCTACATTGTTTGGTAATAAATATTCAAGACAAGTAGAGAAATTATATAAGAGGTTTGTTCAAAGATTTCTAGATTTGATTTTGTACAATTTTTTGCATCAACGTTTCGGATCACACTCCATGATCCATCATCAGCTGGAAAGTAGAGAGCAAGGAGAAATTATATAAGAGGTGTTAGAGTGATTAATTTAGTTTTCATGTCGATCGTTCTTTACTTATTATTCCTTGTTATATGTTTGTATCTCTGATGTTATACCCATTTTCAAAACTTTAAAGATTTTATGGCTCTATATAGATGGAGAAATTATAGTTATATCTACTTTCCTTTGTCAAAAAATATGGCTAGGGTTAGCAATTTTTTTGCCCTTTGTTTATTGTTTTTAGTTATCTTTGTGCACCTTTGACGTTATAGCTATTAATATAGGAGCAATTACAGATTAACATAGGATTAGTCGCATATATATACATATGCAGAGGATTAGTATGAAAGCATAATCTAATATCTTTAATGTGGGTTTTTTACCATGTGTCATTTATCTATGATTGTTAACTATTTTTCTAATAGTTCTTTTACAACTCTTTTTTTTCTACAATATTCATTGCCAAATAATGTAGCTTGAATTTTGAGTTGAAGATTCGACTATTACATAGGTTGCTTGTGTTCTATCAATATCCACTTTCCCATAATAAACTGTTCATTATTGTAGGTGACGTGTTCTATTCTCCATGGTGTGAAAGTCTATTTAATGTGGGTTTTCTTCAAGAATCTTTTCTTCTCCTGTGATTATTAAGTGTATTTCTAGTTATATAATAGGTATTAGAATGACACTTATGTGGTGCTAAAAAGAATGTTAAAATATGTAGCATAGTAGAGGCAAACTACAAAAAAAGAATAGTTGGTAAAGGGGATGTGGAAAGAAAAGTACCATGAAGAACAGTTTGTCATTGGGGACTTCAAACAGGTGAGAGGAAATAAATATGTCAGAATATGTTGATAGAACGCATATAGTGTGTTCCATCCAAACAAAATAACCACAACAATTAACAGCTTGTTATAAGCAGCTTGAAATAGTTGACGAAAAAAAGAGTACCATGAAACATATTGGAAGAAGACAAGCAGACTATGTAACAGTTGTAAGATGTATTACAAAAAAACTTTATAATCACACATAAATGAGATATGAACAACAAAAAATTTCCTTTTTTATTTTGTTTGGAATGTGTATGTTTTTCTACCTTTCTTAAGCTTGTATTTGATGTGGGTTTTTGCACCATATCTCATTTACCTGTGATTGTCAAGTGTTTTTGTAACAGCTCGATATCTAGTAGCTAGTAAGTGTTATTCTAATATTTGTCATACAATTGCTCTATTTGTGTTCTATATATATATATGTCTATGTTTGGAAGCATTGATTTTGACATACAGTTGACATTGTATGTAAATATATATATATATATATGTGTGTGTGTGTGTGTGTGTATTCGTCAAAAAAATGGTTGGGGTTAGTAATTTTATCGCCCTTTGTTTATTGTTTCAGTTATCTTTGTGCATCTTTTCCCTTGCACACATTAAAATAGGACTAATTGTAGATTAACATAGGAGCGATTGCATATATATGCACAGGGTTAGTAATTTTCCCATTCCTCATTTATTGTTTGTAGTTATCTATGTGCATCTTTGGCATTATACCCATTACCATATGAGAAATTGTAGCTAAATCTTGTTTCTTTCATCAAAAAATATGGTTAGGCTTAGTAATTTTACCGCCCTCTATTTATTGTTTCAGTTATTTGTGTGCATCTTTTCCCTTGCACCCATTAAAATAGGGCCAATTGTATATATATAGTATATATCAATATATATACATATATGTGTATATATATATATATATATATGTATGTATGTTTAACTAATAGTTCTTTTACAATTTCCCTATTTTTCTATAATAAAAATATGTTTCATGGTACTCTTTTTCTCATATCTGTTTGAAGCTTGCTGTCGCGAATTATTCTATTATTTTTCTGAATATCTATCATTTTCCTATCTATAATATTTGGTGCCAATTATAATAGCTCTCATACAATTACTCTATTTGTGTTCAATATATATGTGTATATGTATCTTTCTGTGTTTGTAAGCATTGATTTTAACATGCAATTGACATTGTATTTAAATATATATATATATATATATATATTGATGTGTGTGTGTGTATGTATAGATATGGAGACTTTCTTATACAGAGATTTTGTTGTCCAAAATATATATAGCAGTAAGGATGAACAAAGATAACACCAAAAAATTGTGAGAGGCAAGGCAACATACACAGGTCAAAGAAAAATACAAAGTACTGAAAACACATAGGTCAACCTTTTGTTTGATAAACAATAGAACACATGAACTGCAACAATAAGGACCTTGTTACAGGAAGCTTCAAAGAGAACAGAAAAAGAAAATATCATAAAATATATAGCAATAGAGAACAAGAAGTCCATGTAATAGTTGGCATTTAGGTATTGGTTATTTGTTTGGAGTTTCCACAAGGAGTTGCATCAGACTAGATGTGGCTAGGATTTCTCGGCTTATCTAGATATTTTTTTAGATTGACTAGAAATCCAACTCTATGAATATGAACAAATATAATGTGTACAGTAGACTATATTGATTATAGTGAATTGCATGTAAGAATCTATCCATAAATGTGTATATAGCAACAAATATATGGAGGCTATCTAGCCATAAAGGAAGGAAAGTGTTGAATGTATAACTAATAAAAATATAAATCTATAAAACAAATCTTGTTTACACTTACAACTATGGTTGTCTTTCAAGTAGCAATGCCCGACACAATGGCTTCATAGCTCATTTTGCATCTATGTTTGCATTGAGTTAAACATGATATTACTAGAAAGAAAAATTTCATTTGAATAGATTAAAATGTATCTCTATGGTTAGGTGTGTATGGAACAGCAAAAAAATATTGCAAATTAACTTATAGTAAGAGAAGTAGTGGAAACATTGTAGATTGTGGACTGGAGCAGTTGGGAGGCTTTGGAATCTGCTATATAATGGAGGTGCATGACAGCTTGTTCAATAGCCTGCTATGAAACCAACATCAAGGTGTGTCATTTCACAATGGAAGTAAAATAGTAGATATCCTCATATTAGAAAACTAAATATTACATGTACTCCCTTTTATGGCATCTAGCAACAATGCTAGGATGTTTCAACCCTTATAGAAGCAAGAGCCACCATTTTGTTTATGCTCGACAAGGCATCCAGTTTCATGACCACCAACCCATGTGGGCACCAAGCTCCATTATCATTGTAAACAGGCTCGAGAAACTTGTTGCAAATAGTGTGGAGTTTTACCATATATAATTTTTTTAAAAGGCAATGGACAGAAGACAATATATTTTTAAATGTAATATATAGGAAGAGTGAAACAATTCAAAATGATGGAAAAGAGAATTTTGTAGATCAACATTTGCAGTTGTTTGGATCGAATAAAGTTAATAGAAAAGCTAACAACAAGACATAAAAATGTTTAGAAGCAAAGGATGAAGCAAAAATGTGAAAACTCAAGGAATATAGGAAAAGAAAATAGAAAACATAACATGGTTGCGGAATTTAAAACTTATTAGTCAAATGGAACACAATTTTCTTTCAAAATGTTTCTACAGCATGTGCATATCTAGTTTAATATAGTGGAATGTTGAAAACACGTTATTGACTTATAGAACTTTTGGGTCTACTTATTGTTTGTTTCAATCTCTATGCATCTTTCACACTTGAAGTTGTTTGTGTTTGCATAAGTATCAATTTGTAACAGCTGCAATAGTGTGTTTACAATACTGCATGTTAAAATTGGTTCAAAGACAATTGCAGGTATGCTATTAAAGAATTGGCATGATGAAATTTACAAACACTTTAAGAAGTATGGATAGGTTGAATATATAAAAGAGTTTATTTTTATGAATGCCATATACAAAAAATACGACACAAAAAAAAGTTGAAAGGAAAAGTCAGGAGATTAATATTTATAGGTGCGTATTTGTATGTACTGAATTTAACAAAAACTATATTGCTAAAGGTGTAGAAGATCGTAAACAGGATCAAAATTATTTTCAATGTGTAAACCTAAAAAATATGTAAAGCATTGAATAAAACAAGGAAATTTAATGTGGCAGTTAAAGACAGAGTATATAGGCATAGGAAAATGTGAAATAGAGCATAGGTGCATAATTCCAAACCAATTAGTGAAATACAACAAAATATAGCTGGAAAAGTTTTCCAAATAGTTGAATATATACTTTAATAGAATGGAATGATCAAAACATGGCAGTGGCTTGAACAACATGTGTGCTCTACTTATTGTTGCCTAGTATCTCTATCCATCTTTGACATTATATGCATTTTGCACAGATTATTACATGGTATATTTTTATAAAATTTAACTTAGAAATCCTTGAAAAGAGGATGGTATACAATCTAGACAAAGGGTGAGAATAATTTCTCTTAATCCTTTTCTATT
Organism: Sequoiadendron giganteum; assembly: GCA_007115665.2. Taxonomy (NCBI): domain Eukaryota; kingdom Viridiplantae; phylum Streptophyta; class Pinopsida; order Cupressales; family Cupressaceae; genus Sequoiadendron; species Sequoiadendron giganteum. The sequence continues at coordinate 943,738,118 of CM021100.1, read as the reverse complement.
AGCTAGAGGAAGAGTTGGGGGAAAAATCATTTAGCAAGGGCTGGATTTGTTCCAAACGCATCTCTTCATTGTGACGTCGAGCGGTGTATTTGTTGTTGCTAAGTCTAGAGTATCTCTCAAATGAGAATGTTGGATCAATGCAGAGTCTTTCAATTGATTTAACACGAGAGATAGTTGTAAAATTCAACCCTTGCCTCTCTTTGCTGCCTATGTTTATCATTTTTCTATCTAATGTTAACCCTTGTGCTTTATGTATTGTAATTCCCCATGCCATGGTGAGTGGACTTTGTGTTCGACTACCTCGAGTTATAGTTGGGATGGGGATGTCTCTTAGATTTTATGGGTCCCATGATGGGCCAATGTAATTTTGAAAGTGAACAACAACATAGTCAGGTGGATCTGGTAGTTTACAATATGCATTGTACATAATAGTTGTAACAAGTCCAAGGGACCCATTCACTAGGCTAACTTGAATCCATAATTTATTTGTTAGCATCCCCTGTTCACCAACACAAAGCAAAAATTCTAGGAGAAGCTGGTCATCATCTCCATGATCATAAGTATGTTGTTGTGCCACTCGAGAAATGCTAATGGCTATGGGAAAGTTTAACTATTTTTTTGTTGTGGAATAGGACTAAGTCATTTGTGGAAAACAAATGTGTAGCAACATCATTTTTCTCTCTTTTGTGGTTGAGAGCATTTTATTTATTTGTTTCATAAGCTCTTCCCAGTCATCGTGGAGAGCCTCACCATTTCTTATATGGAGAAGAAGTTCCTAAAACTTTTGCTAGGAAGGGCTATCTCCTTTTTTATGAAAAATAGTGTCCAATGTGGCTGAGACTGTGAAACTATGCCATAATGCTACAGTCGATGAGTGTGAAGCATAAATAGGGGTAACCATGACAAGTGGCAACTGGGCAAGGTCACCAACAAGGATAATAGAAACACCACCAAAAGGCTCCTTCTGGTTATCAGGGAATGCTTGATGCAAGCGACTATCTATTTTCAACAAAAACTTTGAGCCTAGAAAAATCATTTCATGTATCAAAATATATTCAATATATTTAAATTGTTCTTGGAATATTGTCAATATTTGACCTTGCAAAGGATTCATATCCTTTATGGGAATTCGGAGGGCTATATGGATTGTGGAGGTTCATATGTTGTACGCAGCAACACTTGTGGGGGCCAGTGTGAGGAAGGATCTATTGGGTCCAGTAGTAGACATGTTTATTTTTTGTCTAATACAATTTATCAAAAAGGATTTTCTAGTGCCATCTGTCCCTTGAATGATTGGGGGAAGCCTGTATGCAATGGGACTGGATGATTTGAAAAGCCAATTGTTTTTTTTTCTAAAATCTGATGGGATGATGTATTTATAGGGGAAAATTGTATCGTAGGTTGTGTTGATGGTGCTTTTATGCACTTTACAACACAGGTAATACGTAGGTGCATTACCTCTCTTGAAAGAAAATCTTCCACAATCAAATTGCAGAACACTATCCCAAGGTCTCTCGGATGTCAGGTCTTGACAGTGCTTGGAATATTTCAGTTGTTTGTGTGATTTGCTGGAATCACAAGGTGGCCTTACATGGTTGAAGCTATAGGGGAATTGAGTCAATAAATGGAGTTCTATAGGTCTGGAATCGATATGCTTTGCTGTAGGTTCAAATAGCAGTCTGAGACTCCATTATTTTGTTGGATTTGGCTTTATAATGTGCAACGAACCTCAGCACAAGTTGATTCTAAAAAAAGGAAAAAAGAAAAGGCGAGGAGGAAAGATGTTTCCCGGACCTGCAACTACCAATGAATAGTGATCATGGAGGTTCCTGCTGTGGACAGTTTCCTTAAATGGGATTTCACTTAACCAGAATTCTCACAATATCATGAAATCAGTGCTATCTTCTAGGGAGTGCAGATGTTCATCATTCACTCACTATGGAAACATGAATAAAAGATGAAGTTCAATGAGTAGCAATGGAATCAAAGTCCAGACTAACTTTGCATAGTCATCTACCTACAACAAATGACCAAAAGTATGGACAAGGAAAGCATACACATAGCAACTATCTCCAAAACCAGAAATAACATACTAAATCTACCAAGTTGAAACTGAAGGTGCTAGAATAGAAAAATAACTTAAAGAAAAGCTATAACTAAAAGGGAGAGGAATCATGAAACATATTGAGAAACCCAGAAAATACACCAAAATTGACTGTATTTGCTATTTATAATTTCTTCAACATGCCTTTACAACAACTCAACTCTCTTAGAATGAGAGGAGGAGAGCCCTATTTATAGTTTTCACAAAACAAAATGAGTGGCCAAGATTTGATTCCATTATGTGGCCAAGATTCATTTTACATTAGGGTTTCACCTACCCTTCAATATATTACATTTATAAAATACTTTCTTGTCTCTTCCCTATCTCGTCATCTAGTGACAACACTGTAGCAAATTTGTCTTTTAGTGATTTGCCCTTTGCTGTAGCTATTCTTCAAGGAACTATTTTTCAATGACTAGGTTGCCCTCTCGTTTCTTCAACACGGCATACTCCATGAAATTCAAGATCAGAGACTGGAACTTTTCTACCTCCAGGATATCAGCCTTCAAGATCTGATAACTCCACTCATGGGAATTGCTGCCAAGCTTCTTCCAATCTGCCTCATATTTGACATCATTTTCTTGGCAGGCTTCTGACTATGCAAAGGATTGGGCTGTGAAGCACATGAAATCAGTGGTGATTTTGGCAGACATCCCATCTTCCATAGCCTTGAAGAAGTGGGGCTTGATGTTCTCGGAGTTGATCTCGACTGCGGGCACTTCATACCCCGTCATCAGTTTCAGGTACTGCGTACACTCCTCTCTGGATTCCCTTGCCCATTCAATATCGAGCGCTATCTGCTCCAAAACCTACTCTAGCTGCCTCTTTCTGTAGTCATAGTCTCTCTTCCAAGTATCCACTAGCCAGTGGTCATCGTCTTTGAAGGCAAGGTCCCTCTCCTAGATATCACTCGGCAAAGCGAGAATAGCTTCAATCTTTGGGTAGGCTGCATTGTATTTCGTGGGGAACCTCTCACAAATTTTCCTTGTGTCCTCTAGAGTTTTTTGGACCTCCAGGAATCTATTCACTGCTTGGACAGCCATGTTGATACCCATGCTTCCTAGGTCCAAAACCTGCCAGAACCAATTTTTCGTAGTTCTACCTAGGTTCCACCTCTTTTCTAATTTATCAATTTGCTCTCTGGACAGCAGCTGAGGCGAGGCCAATGATGTCGTGGGCTAATCATCTGGAGATGACCACTGCTAAATATATGTGGTTAGGTCTGCCACCTGCTCCTTCAACTCCTCCTTTGAGATATTATCATGCTGGATAAGGTGCACTACAGTGGCGACCGACTCCTAGAGATGCACGGCCCTTGATCCCGAGGCATCCATGGTTATCCTCGATCTGATCTTCGGCTTCTTCTCTTTTCTGGTGCCTATTTGTGCTCTGGCCATGATGGCTTCCAGCCTTGCCTTGGGATCCTTTGTCGCGGGAGTCTTTTGTTTGAGCTGCCTTTGCAACCAATCAGGCATTTGAGGTTCCTTGTCTAGTACTTCATTCTGAGTCCCGCTGTCCTCCTTCTCGAGCTCGATATCTCTAATGATGAGTTCCTTCTCACTCGTTCCTGCATCCTCTTTTCCTTCATCGAAAATGTGTTCAAATGTTTCATGCCCGGTGGGGGACTCAATTTGTAGCTGCTGCTTGGGTGAATCTACTTTCTCAGCATCCTCCTCCACACTCAAAGTATCTTGATGCTTCTCGGGGCTTTCTGTTTGCTTGCTATCCTGGAGGAAAGTTTCCTCACCATGCTCTGGGGTCCAGCCATGTTCCTCGACGGGAGACCTGTTACCTTTCATTTCTGGAGCAGCAGTCTCCTCTTCCTGTGCAAGCCGATCCTCAGCCTCCTTGTCCTTAATTTCCTTAAGTTGTTTACCCCATTCTTCATTGAGCCCAGGATCATTTGACTCTCTAATCAGCTTGGTGTCAAGGTCCTCGCTGCTTTCACTTTCCCCACTAGAAGATTCACAAACTACCTCATCAATTTCCCGATGCTCGTACAAGAGATGTTCATGATACTCAAACTCTTCATACTCTAGCGCCTTCTCAGCCTCTAGCTGCTGTTGTTCATGCTCTTTCGATATTTGCATGGTGGCCTCCATCTTCGGTGATTCGGTAGAGGGAGATGCCATTGGAGTGGAGGCCATAGCTTGAGCTATTGTTGCCTGGACTATTGGATTGGCGAGCATCCTTGAAAGCTCAGAAGGCACATTCTGCATATACCTCACAAAGGAATCCGGAAGGTTTGGGGCTGGTGTTGTGGTAGCGGATGCGAAAGGAAGGGAAGGGGACATGGAGAAAGAGGTCATTGGTGAGGTGGTGGCGGATGATGAATCCACGAGAATGATGTGAAATGCTGGAGGAGTAGGAGCAAGGTGGATGGAGATATCCACCGCAGGCAGGGAGGAAGCAGAAGTTGGAATTGAGGCAAGCAGGGTGGCAGCAGTGATTATCATGGGTGGAGATCCAAACGAGCTTGATCCTTTGCTCGCGATCCTGAGGGGCGATCCCTTGGGCATCACCAATGTCTTCGTGCTTCCTATTATTTTTCTCTTCTTTTGAGAGGGCTTTGGCTCAGAAGACTTACGGGCGTAGACCCTTGGTTTGGGCAACTGCTGGCTAGCCTCTTTTCTTTTTCTGGTCCTTGGAGGTGGTGGGGTCTTAGATGTCTCCCCAATTGCAGCGGCAGTCTCTCCACCTTTGGAGCCACTTGTCTCACTTACGTGCTCTCCTGCGAGCTCGGTATATGTCAGGACGACCCCTTGTTGTTTCAATTGGGCCACCTTTCTGTCGATCCATGCCCTTGTTCGTACTTCAACGGCCCTTGTGAGCACACTAATGTCACTGAGTTTTGGTGCATCCCAGTTGATGGCGAGCAATGGCAGGTTGGAGACTGTATCATACACTGGATCCGCTATTGCCTCCTCATCCTCTTCCAGCTGATCGAGTACCGGGCACAAGTTCACCCATCGTACATGGAGGACTGTCATGCACATGTAATACTGCAACCGCACCTCGAGATTGTCCTTGCAGTTGGCCCAGAAGTCCTCGATGTTATGGAGGTGGGCATATCTGCACCCCAATGCCTTTCTGACATGGCCATAGGGATCCATCCGTGGCCTAGCTATGTATTGTTCAAAATTATATTTCGCCAACTCCCTTTCTAAATATCCCACACACTGGGAAGTGTGGACCTTATACATCCCCTGTCCAAGGTTCATGGGGTAGATGGGGCCTGCCAGATACTTTTCACTCAAGACACTATGAATGTGTCACAGCTGCCAAGTCAGCTCTAAGAAAACAATCTGGTCGTTTGGGTACCGGGGCAGCTTGTTTGGTTTATTCGAGAAACCTTCTGCACGGATGTATGTGAACCTCAGGAATTGGATATACCAGAAGGCATATTGTCTAAGGAGGACCCTGGCACTGAGATGTTCTCCTTTGGAAATCTCATCCTACTGATCAGATCACATGGGCAATGAACGCATCATTCACCCTGCAGTAGTTCATTTTGAAGTTTCTGAATTGCAATTGAGGGTACTTGTCATATGGTTTGAGCTCCGGTCCTGATGGATCACTTGGCATTACTGTCAAACCTTGATAGTGTCACCGATTGGCGAGGGAGTACACTAAGTATGATGTCATGAAGAACTTGTTAGTCCTCTTCACGGTGGTGAACTGCTCATGGAAGCAGTCACTGATGATCTCTCCCCAATAGAAGAAGGTGTCCTTTCCTCAGAGAATCTGTTCTATGAAATAGAACATCCATTCCTAGAAGAAGACCACGCTAGGAAGGCCTCTGATTCAACTGAGGAGGGTTACCAAATCATGGTAGTCCTCGGAGAAGTCACTGCGATAGAGCTCTTGAGGAAGCTTCCCAGCACTAGCCCATTTTTCTTTCAACCAGCAGTGGTTGATAACCCTTTTGCACTCCAACGGGTCCTGCTCCCACACCTCCCTATAGTCTTCCAAGGTGGGGACCTCCATGCTCTCAAACGTGGGAATGTGGAAGGTCTCGATTATGCCTGACGGAGACATATCTGCAAGGATATTCCCCTCGTGATCCACTATTGTTCTAGTATTAGACTGATATGCTTCGACACATGCCATCACCAACTCTAAGGCTACTAGGGCAGGTGGGAAACCTGCAGCCTTGGCAAGTCCACTACTCTTTATCAATTTGGCAACTGCAGTCTTCAGGTTCATTCTAACCCTCTGTGTAAATTCTTCAACATCGACCTGTCCGATGTTGGTATCTGAAACATCCCTCCAAAGGGTAGTGACCCTAGATTGGATAGGGACCCCTTGGAACTTGTACTTCATCAATTCCTTGTCTTCCTTGCCCCTTGGTGGCTTGGCAGTTCCTTTTCCCTTTTTGGAAGCACCAGAAGTCTCTAGGCCGGATTCCATAAATCCTACACAACAGACAAGAATTAGTAACAACAAACTTGACAAAATGGCTAACGTTGAATACCTGCATGTCAAGATTAGTCCAGCAATCATAATTAATATTTTAACAATCTCAGAGGCAAGGTATTTCATCATTAGAGGGCAGTACAAACAATCCGGAGTTCCTCGGCCAGAAATCCCTTGGCAGAATGCCACTTGAAAGAGCAAAATGAGAATGGAATTCCCATATGCACTTCCTGAAGTGGGATTTGAAAATTTGAAGTTGGAAATGGAAGAAGACCAAACTTTAGCAAGTGGGTCCAAATCCGTTTTGGATTTGGAGGTCATTTGATGCCCCATTCGGAGGTTCGGGGATCATCTGCAGGGAAGCCATTTGAAATAGCACAGAGGAGATGGAATTCTGGGCAGTGGAATCCGGATCTTGGATTGCCGTAGCTAGGAAGCCGCAAGGTGGATGACCATGTGGAATGGCGAAACGTAGGGGAAAACCTAGGAGGGGAAACCCAGAAGAGGAAATCTGATAGAGGAAATCCGGAAGCAGCCGAATGGTTCGGGAGAAACAGACAGCAAACGGGACACCGGGACCCGGAGGTCTGGAAGACACTCCGTGCCCGGCGCTTAGAATGGCGCGGCGGGAAAGGAATTCCAGAAGAGGAATTCCGAGAGAGGAACTCCGGAAGAGGAATTCCAGCACCTAGAATTCGGAGGTAGGCTGGAGAAAAAGACCAAAGCCTAGGGGTTCCAGCGGACAGCGGACAGGGGTTCAAGATCCGAGAAGCCACAAGATGGACGTCGTTTGAAACGGCGAGATGAGGAAGGAATTACGAGAAGGGAATCTTGAGAGTGGAATTCTGGGAGAGGAATTCTGGGGAAGGAATCCCGGGAACAAATTCAAAGAAAATCGTGAAGTTTGGTGGTAGAAGAAAATCGAGGGTCTAGGATCTGAGGGTCGGGAAGACGCTCGGACGGCGCCGTTAGGAATGGTGGGGGCACAAAGGAATCCCGAGAAGGGAATTTCGGGGGGAGGAACTTGAAAGGAAGAAAAAAGGTTGAAAATTTGGAAGACGATGGTACGGACGGCCGCGGGAAGACTCGGGCCCGGAAGACACCGGCGCCATTCCGAAGAACAGCCGCGATGCAGGAAGGTTCCAGATTGATTTTTTGGGCGTTTAAAGGGTTGATTTTAGATTCCAAGATATGGGTTTTGAGCGCAGGGGGGAAATCTAGCTAATTCAGGTCTCATTTTACAATTTAACCTCAAGAAAATCCCAGAAACCGCAAAAGAGAAACTAGGGTGCGCGGACGGAAAACCTACCTTGAAAATCCGAAGAACAGGCCGTCGGATGCATGGATGTCACCGGGAAAACACCTCGAAAATTGATAGGAGGAAAGCCAAATTCATCGGGACCTCCTCAACCTTATCTATCACTCGAACCTTTGATAATGACAGCCGACAAAATCATTTTTATAGCAAAAGGTGGCCATTAATACAACATTAATGACTTCGTACGGTTGCAGGTTTGGTTGGTGAACTCCGAAAAACACAGAGGCGGTGGGAGGTCCGGGGTCCAAGGTTCGGGAAGCCAGTCGGTGGACACCACTAGAAACAGCAATGCCCGAGGGAAAACCCGGCAGAGGAAGACCGGCAAGGGAAACCCGAAACGTGAAACCTGGGAAAGGAATTTCGAAAGGGGAAACCCGGAAAGCCCGAAACTTAAAATATGTCATTGGGGAACATGCCACCACCCGACTCCAGGGCACAAAAAAGAGGAGGACGCAAAATGAGGCAAAACGAAAGGGACCAAAAAAGAAAAAAAGGCAAGGAAAAGAGGGTCCCCGTTCCGAACAGGGCGTGTGTGCGAAAGGGTACAACAGGTTGCTCACGTTGTGCCCTGGCTGATAGGATGATGTATTTATAGGGGAAAATTGTATCGTAGGTTGCTCACATTGTGCCCTGGCTAATGGGATGAATTGCAAAGCAATATTATGAAGTATTTCAGGCACATGGTTTGTATTCCATGAATGATTCATATCAAAGTCTCACCTACCCAATAATTGGAGCTGATTTATATTGAAGTTAGTAGTTGCACCAAACCGAGAGAAAACTTCCCGTTCATATTCATCCATAGAAGGTCAATGGTTGAAATCATCAGTATCACTGGCATGTTCTTCTTCAATTGTAGATGCAAGTGGAAGCCCAATAGCATGCCAAGGATGATAACCAACTATTCTTAAATCTTTCCAATTTTGTATGATCTCTTGTTTGGCAACACCTATATTTATCTGTATGTTTCAAAAAGGTTTGTATAACATAAGTTCAATCCAACAAAATATCTCAAATATTATTGTATCTTCAATGGGAACAATCTTGAACAATGGGTACACAAGGATAATTTCAGGTTGTTGTCTCAGTTTCCATTTGGCCTTTTTTTGTCGCTCTAAATGTGTATATAAATGAACTTTGTCAATTAGAGATACACCACCTAGCTCTGGAGGCCTTTGCATATAGAAATTAATATAATTTGTTGGCAGGTCTTCATCAACATCATCTTTGTTAATATAGAACCATGTTTTTTTTCCCACATTCAAACAAACATATTGTCAGCTTGAGATGAGAAGAAGCAATTTTTGTAACATATGGCACGTCTCTTATGTAGAGATGTCACGCTTGAAAAGAATATTTATCATGAATTTTTTATATACAAGCAATGCTCTATCCTCAACTATACTTGTATTTGCAAGTCTTTTCAACATATCAACATAATTTTATGATTTATTCTCAGATTTAGCTGCATATTTAGAAATATAATTTAAAACAATTTTCCTAGAAACAACTGGCTGGCAATCAACATTGGCACGCAAAATTGCAAGCATGGGTGGGCTATGAATATTCAGGCGATCATCATTTCTAGTTGGCTTTTATGATTTTTTAGACTCGGCATCAGATGTCAATGTAGAGGTAAGTTGTTGTTGCCAAGGTGCTTTATACCAACATTGTAATTTCTCTCCTTTTTCCCTTAAACAAGTATATTCGGAGAATTTTGTGTCTTTGAAATTTATTTAGCAACTCTTCATAATCTATGATTGGATCATTGGAAAGAATTTGGCTCATGGAAAGAAAACACGAATTTTCTTCAGAACAATTATACATTCTTAGCAATCTCTATGCAGGGCAACATGGTTTCCAAGATGAAACATATATATCAAAAAAGTGCCTTGCCATTGTAACATCATGTTGATTGGACCAATTAAGACTGTCCATATTGGGGGCTTTTGGAAGCCATGATGTTGCCATTCATATATGTACCAATAATCTTTTGCATGTAAAATCTTTTCAATCACCTCTTCACAAAAAATTGAGAATCTATGATGCAAATATAAAGACGGTATATGTGGATTCTAAACAACACTATATATTAGTGTTTTTTTTTAAGGCTCCATTACCAAATGAGCCACACAAGAGAAAACATTTTTCAAATCAGCCCATTTTGTGTCTACACAACTCAAAGTGAAAAAGAGGGTAGGTATGCCAAGTTGTTCAATCGTTGTAGTTAGTTGGGCTCGACAAGAGCTCCAAAAAGAATGGGTGTCATGCAATGACGCCCCAAAGCGCATCAATTTCTTAGCAATCTGGACATCAGGAGCAGTGTGAAGACATTCACATAGTGCAGACAATGACTTGGGGATTCTATCTTGCATGCCCGCTCTAACAAAGATAAAAATAGTTTGTTGGTTGTGATGCCTCGTTATCAAGTTGTAGAGGAAATACCTAAACCTGACATGTTTTCCAAATCTATGCTCAAAATATCTCATTAAGTGGAGGGTATATTCATGCAAGTGAATTTTAGCATTCCTCAGTTGGAGGAGAAGCGCTTCTCCTATGGGAAACAATTTTGGGAACACCATTGTAAACAAACCTTCAGTATTGTATTCATTAATAGGAGAAGAGCTAATTTCAGGCCAAAACAAAATATTTTCCTCTTTTTTTTCAATCTGTAATATACTTGTTTGATTGCTTGGAGCTCTTGTGTAGCATTTGGCAAAGAAGGGATAAATGATGAAAAGTTTGAAGAGTCATTTTCATCTTGAGCAGCATTTGTTTAGTTGGTTGATGGCATTATCTCTTCATCAGAGACTTCCTCTATTGTATGCAAGAAATTGGACACATAAATAGCAACATCAGGTAACATATTAAGAGCCTCAACATCAATCTCAACATCATTGTAGTATTTGTCATATTGAATTTTGTATTTCAATGCATCCATGACATAGTGTTTATTAACATAGAAATTCTAATTACCACCTTCAATGGTGGTGTGTCGAACAACAACAAGCGCAAGGTCTTTCAATTGGCACGGAAAAACTTTTTTTGTGCTCGAGATATCTTGAGGAAATCTAATCGTGTGACCACTATATTTTAAATTGAACTCCTCTAGCATGGGACACTTGTAAAACTAGAGCCACTCTAGCAATAAGAATTTATTCAACCTGTGTCGGGTTTTTTAGCAACAATGGTTGTGGGCCTGGGTCCATTCTATTGGCATAGTTCAAGTGGTGGGTGCCCTTTTCAGCATAGCATCTTACACACGTTGTCGCTAGGCCTGGCGTATGAATGTGCATCCCTATGTAGCTTTCCCTACATATTTGACAAACAAAAAGGTTCGAAAGTGCATCAATGCATTGTTGAAACCGCTTTACCATAGAAAGGTAGCATTCATTGAACATTTCTTTTAACTATATTGTCCTAGTGTAGTAGAGGAATTGTTATGAGATTGTATATAAGGGTTGGCATTCACCATTGTCAATGGGTGTTGTGACGTAAGATTGTCAACAGGTACACTTGCACCTATGCTTGATGCAGACAGCCTTTGTTGCATGTATTTTTTATGGTGCTTCCTACAAATTTCATCTCTATGTTGGATATAGTACAAATGATTTCGTTGGTGTTTTCCAGCCTTTTTAAAATCAGCAATTGATCGGGTTGTGGAAATTGAATGGACTTGTATAGCCTAGGAGTATATATACAAGGTCAACCATATTAGTATATATAAATATACATGTATTTAACCATAGATATATTTAAAGTAATAATTACACATAAATATGTAACAAAATATATATGTATATGCATGTGTATATAAATTTATATGTATGGATGATCACAAAAAGAATACCATAGTTTGAAAATTGAAATATATAAAAATATATACAAAACAATTTTACATATTTTTGTGCTAATCATTGCCACTATTTCATATTGGTTAAATCCCCCATTCACAACAATACAATATTGGATGCATGCAACTAGTTGAAGGTTATGTTTGTGGAGGCCAATTGTATATAAACATTTGTGTAGGCATCTATTTATATAACAATAAATAAATGGCATTAAAACCAAAACCACACCACCCACACTACGGGTTGTCGTGACCTCTCATTTTTTATGCGTCATGGGGGGGTCATAGGCTATACCAAAACCTCTAACCAAGAACATTATGAAAGGTTGATGAGGAATTTCATGGAGTTGCATACCACATCACATAATGACAAAGTACATGAGAATCTACTATCTATATATTTGATCTATCATATTGCACTCTTTCGACAATACAACTCAATCAAACTATAGTTTCCCACATTGAGGCATTGAATATCACATTTACTTCGACCACCAACATCACAAAACAGCAATAGGATACAATAACCTTTGCACAAGCAAACACTTACCATTCAGCTTCTGCATATGCATATACATATACATATACATATGCATATACATATACATATGCGTATACGTATAGACAAACAACAATGCCAAGGTGTAACAACCCTCACATAAAAAAACACTTTCCATTCAACTTTTATGGGTCAGAGCCACCAAAGCCGCCACCGTCAACCCACATAATTAGGAAGCTCCACGCTGGCATTTAAAAACCCAGTCAAATCACCGCCAGCAGAAACATCTATATATACATATACATATACATACACAGGCATATACATACACATACATATACATATGCATATACATATGCATACACATACATATACATACACATATACATATGCATATACATATACATACATATACATATACACATACATATACATACACATATACATTGTGTGTAGTTATTATGCACCAAAATCTATAAGTCATTTTAGATGGGTATTTTTCATAAATGATTAATTTATTGTTCATGTATTTCTCTATCTACTTATTTTTCCTCGTTATATGTGTATATTTGTCATTAAACCCATTTTGGAGACTTCAAAGAGATTATGGTTCTATGTGCATGGATTTATTGTGTTTAAATCTTCTTTCTTTCATCAAAAAATATGGACAAGGCAAGTAAATTTTTTTGAGCTTCGTTTATTGTTTGTAGTTATGTCTATGCATCTTTCACAGTGCACCCATTAACATAGGAGCAATTTTATATCATCATAGGAGTGATTTCTAGCACGAACATCTATATATACATACTCAAAGACACATACATACACATACATATACATACACATATACATATACATATATACATATACATATACATACACATAAGCCACCACTGCCAACCCACGTAATTAGGAAGCTCCACACCAACATTTAAAAACCTGGTCAAGTCACTACCAGTAAGAACATCTATATATGTACATATACATATACCTACACATAGGCATATACATACATATACATATGGATATATATACATATGCATATGCATATATATATATATGCACATACACATACACATACATATGCATACACATACATATACATACACATATACATATACATATACATATACATACATATACATATACACATGTACATATACATACACATATACATTGTGTGTAGTTATTGTGCTCTGGAATCTATGTCATTTTACATGGGTATTATGCATAAATGATTAATTTATTGTTCATTTATTTCTCTATCTTCTTATTGTTCCTTGTTATATGTTTGTATCTTTGTCGTTAAACCCATTTTGGAGACTCCAAAGAGATTATGGTTCTATGTGCATGTATTTATTGTAGATAAATCTTCTTTCTTTCATCAAAAAATATGGCAAGGGCTAGTAATTTTTCTCAGGCTTCGTTTATTGTTTGTAGTTATGTTTATGCATCGTTCACGGTATACCCATTAACATAGGAGCAATTGCAAATCATCATAGGAGTGACTGCCAGCAGGAATATTTATATATACATATACATACAATACATATACATATACATATGCATACACATACATATACATACACATATAAATATGCATATACATATACATATGCATACATAGATTTTGGCACCTTAATGCTTTCTAACACTTCTAGGGTTTTTCACCTAAAAGGAGAAAGATGGACCAAAATTCTTATGTTACATTCAAAGATAAGGGGTTTTAAAGGTGTGAAGTGTGTAGAATGTATTTAAATGTAAAGAACTGAAAATAGAAACTAAATATTGATGCAAAACCTAGAAAATAGACTATGTTTAAATACACCTTGTTATATGCAAACTTATACTAAATAATCTAAGAAAGCTTATAAAATAAAATAGAAAGTTGTAAAACTAGAAATGTGTACCTGGAAGTATGTTGTAGACTTGAAAGAACTCAAAAATCCTGAAAATATTGATTTTTATGCTTGGCGGGACACTTGTGCCAAGTTGGGCGACCAAGTCCTTTTTCGAGGTGATTTCGAGAAATTGACCCGAGGCCTATTTCAGCCAAATGGGTATCTGAATCCGCAAAAATCTCTAGAAAATATGTACAGTGGGACTAGGTTGCCACAACTAGCGGGAATTTCTCTTTTGTCTTTTCTAAAAATCGAAAGGTGGAAACGAAGGCTCTTGATCTGCACTTTCTATTCCTCCAAGTGCTCGAACCAAAAACCTTGATTTTTGGCTTGTAGGTATCTTTTTGTGGATGTTGTGCCCTAGTTGTCAATGAAAATTCCTTAACAAGTCTTCAATCCATTTTTTGAATGGTTTCCAAACCTGCTAAATCTACAAACACACATGCAAAGAGAAGACAAGGATTAGGGTTAGAGATTAGGGGTTTGCCTTAGTCAAACCCCTTTGATGATAATCAAATCCAAATGAAATATAATGAAAGGAATGGATGATTGAATGATAAAGCCAATACAAACACTTACCAAACCTTTGATGAGGATGTCTACAATATGCAAGAGCAGCTCCAATGGAGGTGGCTTGTGAAACCCTAATGCTTGTTTGCTTGCTTTAGAAGACTTGGATGATAGAGTGCTTGTCAAGATGAGTGAAGGTGAAAAAATGAACTTGTTAGGGGGAAAAATGAGGATGGAAACCATTATTTGTACATGTGAAACCCTAATTTTCTCGAAATGTAACCTCATAGGCCGACCCTAGGGTTTAGGAGGAAAAATTCCTATTAACTTTTATTTCAAATTTAAAATTTATGCCTAAAGGGACTAGGTCGCCCAAAGTGGTGACCTAGTCCACTTGGAAAAATTTAAGTGGTGGTTGAGAATTAATTTGTGTTTTATGAATTTAATCAGCTTTGCTCTTGAAACACACTTAGGTTGGGACTAAAGATACATTAAAGGGGTAAATTAGCATATAAAAAGGGTTAATTTAGGGGTGATAAGCCTAGATAAGTGTGAAAATGCATCACAACACTTTACAATACTATGTCATAAGGCTTAGGAAGGTGTAAGAAGATTTTATTTAAGTTAATTATGTTTAAAGGGTCTTAGAAAAGTGAGGAAATGTGTTACAACACTTCTCAACACCTTAGTAAAACACCATTAGGTTATTGATGAATCACAAGCTTACAAGACTAAATTAAGGTCAACAGGGCCAAAATCTAGTGGAAAAGGCCAAAATGAGTGAAAAAGTGCCAAGATATACACTTTTTGGCAACACACATATACATATACATATACACACATATAAATACATATATATATACATGTACATATACATACAAATTACATATACATATATATATATATATGTAATACATGAAAGGGATTTTTTTGTATGCAAGAAAATATAAATACGTATCTCCATGCATATCTATATACTTTGTCAAGTTCACACATGTGCGTATACACCTTTTAAGTGAAGTAAAACTGGAAACAATGACACCAAATGTACAACAGGTATAACAAGAAGGGAATGTATACTTATGGAATCAGGATCTAAAGATCAACAGGCAACGCCCTCATAACCGGACCCCGCAATGGAAATAGTGGGGGATGCCAGCAAATCAATATTTGGGGGCTATGCAGACCCATCCACAAAGCTCACTTTCATAGACATGGTTTTGGGTTATATTTTTTGCAAGGACAAAATGTTACATTTTGAGTTGACCAATTGACAGCTCTATTTCATCATAAAAGAAAAAACATTATGTATTCCAACATCCAAATGCCAATTTCTAGATAACCTAGAAATATTAATCTATAACCATTCCACTTTTAATACTGATCAAACAACATGGGATACAAGAACAAGAATAGAAATCCACTTTTAATACTGTTAAAACAACAAGGTATACATCAACAAGAATAAAAATGATAAATGCATATGTATGTATAGCTATATGTATTTGTTTACCTTTGAGTTTTCTTGTATATATATCCACGTAGTTTTTAATTATTTTACTATATTTCTACATATAGCTATATACAGATATTTGTATATGTTGCTAGCTGGTCCTTTCACCCTTTTTTTTCCAAACAATAGGCTATACAACAATAAGAATACAAATGATAAAGCACATATATGCATTGAATTTCCCCTTTGTTTGTACATTTAAAAACACTCACATATAAACAAATATATATAGCCATATGCACGCATTTATATATCTATTTATATACACACCGCTATATCTAAATAGATGTATATACCATATTTTTTCCTCACTATGTAACTCCTCCCCTTGAAATTTATGAAGAGAGAAAACATCTAGATTGGATTTTTTCATAAATTGATTGGTTAGGAAGGGCACAAATTCAAACCTTTTTTTCCTATAGGATATCATCTACTTTGAAACAAGGCATTACTATAGGGAACAAAAGGTTTGAATTCATAGGCTTCTCAGCCAGTCAATTGAGGGAAAATCTAGTCTAGATGTTTGTTGTCCTCATAAATTTGAAGGGGATGAACTATTAATCTGCAATTTCTCCTATGCTAATGGTTGTTACACCAAATGTGCACAGAATGTGGATTATGTAACACCTTCACAACGTCCAAAACGAACAGCAAGCAAAGATAAATATTTATCCAAACCAATAGCATGTTTTTAACTCCAAAGCTTATTATTTAAATATATATGTGAAAGGGGCACTCCTAGCCACCTTTCAGCACAAAAGCCAAATGGGAAATGATTTCCCATGGTGGCAGAAAATTGCAATGAAGATGACAAGTCCAAGCAACTGCAATCAGCACTATTCTCGATGTTTTTCAATATATGCACTTTCAATAGGCACATTCACTGCCAATTTCCAATCAACTTTACAGATTTCTTATGAACATGTTGAACATACTGCACCATTAAATTCTCTCTTATTAACAACATCTCACTGCTATATCATTCAATGGTATGGCTATATTCTAGCAATTTTCTCAAAAGCTAAATACTAGTTACATATGTTATTTTTAACTCTTTTTAAATCAAAGTCCACCTAAATACAAATAAAGATACCAAACATAGCTATCTAGATATACATGTGCATATTTAAATTATTGTTGCATTCTCAAAGAAGCCATAGTGCTCTTGATCTATATATATATGTATATATATTTCTACCTATATGTATTTTTTAAAATATAAAACATGTTGTATGTCTTCTATCAGTATTTTTCATGATTTTCTTTTTTTTACAAAACTATTTGAATTTTGTGATAAGAAATTCTTCTTCATGATATTTTTTTTCTCAGCTCCCCATACCACGCTGCTCATTATCCTAGTTTTCCTTTTCTACACTCCATCTTTTAAATTTGTCTTTTTTTATCATCTGTTAGTTTCCTATGGTTACTATGTATATTGGTAATAGCTCTTCTCCAATTTACCTATTTATGTATTGAGCTACATTATCTGGCACTAAATATTATAAACAAACAAAGAAATTGTAAAACATCTATTAGACGACAAATCCTATTCATGGTTGGCCTGATGCAAATCCTAGTGGAAACTTCAAACAAATAGTCTATCAGCTAAAAATATAAAGCTAAACAGGTAAAATACCTATTTGAATAACACTTAAGATCCACCTAACTACTTATTTCTCCACAC
Organism: Sequoiadendron giganteum; assembly: GCA_007115665.2. Lineage (NCBI taxonomy): Eukaryota > Viridiplantae > Streptophyta > Pinopsida > Cupressales > Cupressaceae > Sequoiadendron > Sequoiadendron giganteum. Next base: position 943,720,320 of record CM021100.1, on the reverse strand, counting down.
TTACACAGATATTTTTTCAACTGGCCAAATCAGTGATTTGAACCCACTTCTTTATAACAATACCTAACTTCTTTAGCTTATGAGAGAAATTATATGCTACATAAATCTCTGCAAAATGTGTATAATTCCACATGCTAGATTGTAAATTCGGGCTACATTACTTGACATTAAATATTATAGACAGATAATTTATGCAAAAAAGCCATGTAAAATGACTTGTAGCAAATAACTGTTATTCTACCTGCTCTTATACAATTTCTCTACTTGTCTTCAATATTCATTAACAAATAATATAGCTTGACTCCTCTATCAATTATGTAAACACAGTTCTCCATGCTTATAGAGATATCTTTTCAACTTCCGAAATCAATTATGTAAACATAGCTCTTTATGACAATACCTATTTTCTTTAGGCTATGACAACAATTATATGATGCAACAATCTCTGGAAAATGCATATAACATGATAGCCTTAATTGTAAATTTGAGCTACATTAATTGGCATTAAATACTATACACAAACCATTTATGCAAAATACCCATGTAAGACAACTTGTAGCAAATAATTGTTATTCTAACACCTCTTACATAATTTCTCTATTTTTCTTCAATATTTATAAACAAAGAACATAGCTTGAATCTTGCATCAATATGTTTCATCATATTCTTTTTTCCCTGACTTGCTTCAAGCTCCCTAAAACAAACTACCTGGGTTTGTTTATGTAAGGGTTGGACCTTGCTAATTACATTAGATGGAAGTTTCTTATATCAATATGTTTCATTATACTATTTCTTCCTCATTTGTTTCAACTTCCTCACCCTAAACTGTTCTTCATGATATTCTTCTTTTCAATTCCCCATAACAAATTGTTCATTAGCAGAGTTTGCCTCTTCTATTCTCCATATTTTAGAGTTCTATTTAATGTGGGTTTTTCTTTTCCAATTTCAATTTTTACCTTGTTCCAATATGTTTATACAACGCTACAAGCTTAATCGATAAAATTTGAGCTGCATTGGCTGCCACTAAAAATTCTAGACAAATAGAGAAATTGTAAAAGAGTTATTACACGACAAATCCTATTCACAGTTGGCCCAACAAAAATCCCATCAAAAACTTCAAACAAATAAATGGAAGAGATAAAATAAATATTATAAAGTAGTGTCTGATGACCTTATCTGTTTGAAGCTTGTTGTTGTGAATTATTCTATTATTTTTTGAATATTTGTCATTTTCTTGTCTATAATATTTCATGCCAATTATAATACCTCTCATACAATGATTGCATTGCTTGGCACTAAATATTCTAGACAAATAGAGAAATTGTAGAAGAGTTGTTACATGATAAATGTTATTCATGGCTTGCCTAATGAAAATCCCATCAAGAACTTCAAACAAATAAATTGAACAAATAAAAGAGATATTAGAAAGATTAACACTTAACACCCAGCAAACTAATTTTATCTCCAACATGTTTCTACTTTCATACTAACCCTCTACATATATATATATATGCAATCACTCCTATGTTAATCTACAATTGGCCCTATTTTAATGGGGTGCAAGGGAAAAGATGCACACAGATAACTAAAACAATAAACAAATGGCGATAAAATTACTAACCCTAACCATATTTTTTGACGAAAGAAACAAGATTTAGCTATAATTGATCCTATGGTAATGAGTATAATGCCAAAGATGCACAAAGATAACTACGAACAATAAATGAGGAATGTAAAAATTACTAACCTTGTGCATATATATATATATATGCAATCACTCCTATGTTAATCTACAATTGGTCCTATTTTAATGGGTGCAAGGGCAAAGATGCATAGAGATAACTGAAACAATAAACAAAGGCTAATAAAATTACTAACCCCAACCATATTTTTTGATGAAAGAAACAAGATTTAGCTACAATTGCTCCTACGATAACGAGTATAACGCTAATGGTAATGGGTATAATGCCAAAGATGCATAGAGATAAGTACAAACAATAAACGAGGAATGGCAAAATTACTAGCCCTACGCATATTTTTTGATGAAAGAAAAAAAATTAACTACAATTTTTCCATCGATACAAAACCATAACGCCGAAGACCTATGTAAAACGACTTACAGATTCTGGACAACAATAGTTTTAACATAAACAATAAGTAATTCATTTATGCAAAACACCCATGTAAAACGACTTATAGATTACGAAGAACAACAATTTTAAAACTCTCCAATCTGCTATAAAACGGAGCCGCAACCGTCGATTTTTACAATAGCCTCCTATCAAACGAACCACAACACCCAAGCCAATGATTTTCAAAATAGTCTATTATCAAACCAACAGCATATTGCTCTTTTGACAATGCAACTTAATCAATATATTTTCTGGCACATTTCGTACTATACTTTCCCACACTACAACACCCATGTAAAACCACTTACAGGTTCTAGAGAACAACAGTTTTAACATAAACAAAAAAAAATCATATATGCAAAACACCCATGTAAAACGACTTACAGATTGTGAAGACTACTATGAAACCAACACCACAATGGCTATTTCAACAATACAACTTAACCAAACTATACTTTCCCACATTGCAACACTCAATATTACATTTACTTCGTCTACCCCCATCGCACAACAACAACAAAATGCATTAACACTCCCATGAGCAAACACTTGCCATTCCCCTTCCGCGTATCGAGGACACCAACTTTACCACTGCCAACCCACATAATTAGTGCCACAAAAAAATACGGTCAAGTCACCGCCGGCCGGAACATTCCCTACCCCGACAAATCCAATTCACGTTGGGCAGACGAAAATCTTGACGGAAACTTCAAACAAAATAGCCTATCGACTAATAAATTAAATAATATATTCTAAAAATAATTTCCTTTATCTTAATAATATAATATATAATATAATAAAAATATTAATATAAAAAATATCTACAAAATTATTAATAAAAATAATTCACAAAACTATAAAAATATCATATATAATATGAAAACTTAATATATAAAGTGTTAAACTTATTAAATACTCCAATCCAGCTATCTGTCAAATTAAACACTGCCTCCCAACCCATTTTCGTTGAAACAAATAATCATTTTGTTATAACCGAATTCTCCTCTTACAGAAGGTTGTGTCTGACTCAATCTACTTCAGAATTTATAATTTATGAACATGTATATGTTCTTCTTATACCTGTGTTGTCTTTATATCTTCTCGCACACAGATGGTCATACCTTTGTTATTTTAAAAATCAATTTAAGAATACGAGAGACTTTAAGATTCATGTTTGAAGCATGCACAATAGATTTTATTAAGGCCAGGCAATGATCTCACTTCTTTATTCTTATTAGTCTTACTTTATTTCGCGAGTATGCTTCCCATGTTCATCTCGCATACAGAAAGTGAGTTAAAGTCTAATGGTGGTCAGCAAAGGGATAGGTTTCATAGCGCAGTGTGCAGCTGCCCATGAACACCTGAACACCCACCCTTTCGCTGCAGCAGTCGAAGAGCTCTTCAATTCCCTTGGAGAGGCAGGCGGCACAGTCTTTCCTCGACATATCTCGCCAGCACATCTCCATAGCATAGATGGTCACATTGGAAGAAATAGCCGACGACCCCATGGCGAACTTAATAGGGCTGGCGGGGGACTTTCTCGATAGATCTGCCAAAAGACTGCGAGCGGCAGCATTAAAATGGGTGTCGGTATTGTTATTGACGTTGGTGAGGCTGTACCAGAAGTTGGTGTCCAAGAGCGAGAGAAAGGTGTAATTCTCGTAGCGAAGGAAGCAATGCTCCAGCTGAACGCGGGCGCCAATGGCATTGGGGCAGTCGCTGCGGACGGCCTTCTCTGCCTCCGCTGAGCACACGCCGCAGTCAGCGGGAGACAAATTTCCTCTACACTGGAGGCGCCCCGACAGCTGGTTCGGCTTCTCCCGCCCGTAAACCGAAGCGGCGAAGCCCCCGTAGGCTGCTTTCTCTGTCAGCGTTTGAAAGAGCTCCTCCAAATTCCTATCAAACTGGGAGCCGTTGGAGTACTTCACCACGTTACATGATGTGTATATCTCGCCTTCCTCCGACGATGACTGAACCGTAACAGTGCACAACACTATCAAAGCCGCCAGATATAGCGGCACTCTCTTTGATGCAGTCGCTGAGAAATACATTTCGGCAGTTTACAGAAGAGAAGAAGATGTGGTTCAACACTACGAGCATTCAGCATATAAATAGAAGGGAAACCAGTGGAGTATGACCCGGTTGTACGTGCAATGGATAACTGATCTTCAATCCATAGAAGCTTCAAACGAGCAATTCCAATCCATGCCAATATTATATCGTAATTCACCACATTGCTGAGTCAACAAGAGCGACTGAGTCTAAAAGTCTAATATTATACGGTTCAAACTTGCTGATCGCTTCAACTTGATCAGGTTCAGCGTGGTTGGCAGATTACTCGCTTAAACAACTTTATATGCTACTCTAGTATCACTCAAAATATAGCCAAATCACATTTTCATCTGCTCTAATTTCTTATCAAATGAACCCTGTCAATAAGGTCACAGCCGCCACACCCCCTTCTAGAGTCATCAAACGCGGTATTCTTAGTTACGATACAAAAACATTACAGCTAAAAAATTTGAGCCAGAACAACTTTGCACGACTGGTTATTTTTTCATCCGTTGTATTAGTCTGGAAACATTCTACTGTAGTTTTTTGCTTTTAAAAAGGATAAAAATTCGAGATCTTTCACAAATCTACAGCTTCTAAAAATTAAGGAATTAACAAAATACAAAATTTTAATAAATAAATAAACAATTAAAATGATCAAATCATAGTAAAGGTGCTGAAGAAATTATATAGATTGTGTAGGAGATAAGAACTCTCAATATGTCACATTCAATATGTAATTCATATTAAAGGCTCATTTAACCAAACAGTTTGCAATAACATTTCACTTTCTATGAATTGAAAAAAATAGATAGAATCAATGTTGAACAGGTGAAGAATCTGCTCTATAAAAGATGTGAATTACAAAGATTGTGTAGAAGATAAGAACTCTCAATATGTCACATTCAATATATAACTAATATTAAAGGCTCATTTAACCAAACAGTTTGCAACAACATTCCACTTTCTATGAATTGAAAAAAACAGATAGAATCAATGTTTGACAAATGGTGAAGTATTTGCTCCATAAAAGATGCCAACCTCCAAGAACATTCATGGGATCTTCTACTATTCAAAAGTGATACCAATGTCATAGAATTTACCTCACATATTATCTTCTTCCAACGCAGATCATGTGTTCTCCCCAAACCCGCAAGGACGGCTCAAACCTCCATCTTTAAATTATTAGTACCAAACCCAATAGTAAAAGAAAAATGAAGTGAAGTAAACTAGCATTATCCTACCTAACTCCACTAATCCCCACAACACCTAGATTGCAACAAAAGAACCATCAATGTTAATTTTTAAAAAAATTAAAAGAGGAGGGGACCATTTACCTTCTCTATTCATCTTATGAGAAGGTTTGATCCTAGAGTGAAAATAATATAGCTAACCAAATGATGCAAATCTAATTTTCTCAAAATATAGATATTCCAAGAAGTTAAAACTTCAACAATAGAACACTTAGCCACCAAAGTTACTTTTATTGAGTCCAAAATCTTTTACCACATATCCAATAAAACTTTGATAAATTTTCTAAAGAAAAAAGACGATGAATTTCCTAGGCTACGAAAAGTAAATCTAGGCCAAAGTAGAAGGATGTCCCAAACTAGCCCAAAATTCAAATAGAGAAATTGCATGAACTAGAGGTAGGTTCCAACTATACCTCCACTGTCTTCAAAGACCCTCAATAAAAGAACACTCAAAAAAGATGATCCAGACACTCCTAATTAACCTCATACATAACACATTTAGAAACACTTTAGAATCATCTCTCTTTTATATTTTCCTAAGTAAGACATTTATTTTGACATAGAAAATAGAGAAATAAATTACATTTAGGTCAACAATACTTATTCCAAATCTATTTTCATTAAGGGAAATATTTATACTCAACATTTTCAAACTTTCTAAAACCTAATATTCATGAGAAACTAAATAAACCCCTAAAGATGATAACCCAAGCAAGTGCATCAATTTCCTCCAAAGAATAACATGGTTGATCTACCATAATAAAAGAGGGTCACATGAACATCAAGATCTCCCCAAAGTTCAACACTTGGATCCTTCCAATGATAAATGCGAGAATATATCACTAAGATCCTTCCAATGATAAATGCGAGAATATACCACTAAGAGAGAATATTTTAAACATGACATTTTAGACCAAATACCATCAAATAATATTTTACTCAAAGAGAGAATATGGGGAAAGAGTGTGAGAATCAACGGAGACAATCCCATGAATCCATTGAAAAAGAGCATTGTGGCCCAAAAATATAATGTAGAAGAGGCCCTACTAAACAAGTGAAGAATCCATCCTAATAGTATTTGAAATTCAATCCTTTCCTAGTAAAAATCATTATAGAAGTCTTTGTAACATCAACACATCAAAAAATATTTATAGTGAAGAATTTTATCCCATGAATAATCCTACTACTTAGACCAAGTCCAATAAAGCTTAACAGCCAAGGATTTGACTATTCAATTCAAAAAGCCTAAGACCAAGACCACAATTTTTTTAGGCCTACAAACTCGGTCCCATCCACTCTATTTTTTAAAGTCTACATTCCTTACCAAAAGAAGTTTCTTTGAAAAATAATCAAACACCTTTAGAAAAATTTTAGGAGTAGAAAGCACCAAAAATCTATAAACAAGAAGAGCATGCAACATTAATTTCAAGAGTGTAATTGATACCTACAAAATGACAACTATCACAAATTCTAGTGACTGGCCTACATTCTAAACCTATCAATAATTCGCTTCCACTAAATTCAATTAGAAAGACCCATTAACAAAGGAATACCAAGATAATCCAAGGGAAGTTGTCCAATATTAAACCATAAGATTAGAATTATTTTTTGTTGAATGCCCAAATTAGTATTAAAGAAATAAATATTTAACTTATCCTCATTAATTTTCTAACTAGAAGATACAAAAACGTATACAAAACACTCCTAAACTGATAGCCTCTTAAATTTTAGCAACACCCATTAAATAATATCACCCACTTTGAATTGAAGATGAAAATAAGATTCAATATCCCTACCCGCTCTTCATCCATAAATACTCCCATTAACTCTCTAGTAAGTAAAGAAACTTCCCAAAACCTTAGCCATGCAAATTAAGAGATAAGCGGAGATGGGGTCACCTTATCACAATCCTTTAGAATATAAAAGAGGGTAATTAGAAGGAAGAAGATGCCACAATCTCATAACCTACTCAATCCATCTTGAACATAAACCAAATAGATAAGATGTTCCTAGAGAAGAAAAATTTGACCCTATGATAATCTTTTGACATGTGCAAGTTGAAAATCATAGCTTTAATCTTAGAACACCCCATAGAATGATAGAATGAATGGATTTTAAAACAATAAAAACACTATCAACAATCTAATGCACCTTCATAAAGTCTCTTGTTTAAATAATATTAAATATTTTATAATCAATCTTAAATGATCAACAATAATTTGCAATGATCTTATAAGAGGGTTAAACCCACAAAATGGGTTTACAATTCCAATGAGGAAGGAAAAGTTGCAAAAAACACCCCCATGCAAAAACATTTGGTGGTTGGTGGTTCGAACAAATATTTGGTTCAAGTGTTCACCCAAAGGGCATTCCCTAGAACTCCCCTTCAAGCGAACCAATTAAATGTAGGGTCCCACATTTCTTAGAAAAAAAAAATGAAAGGAAAGGCTTGTGGAAAGGGGGTTCGCTCAAATCCCCCTTTTCCCCCCTTCTCCCCCTCTGGCACCAAAAAACTCCAAAAATTTGCCCTTCGAAGCTCGAGTTGGGGATGAAAATGGAGGAGACTTCATAGAACCAACTGGATGATAGTAGTCCTCAGAACAATCTATCCAACAAATATAATTTTAATATGTTTTGGTTTTATTATGTATTTGCTTTTTTAGTTTCATTAAACATAGGTTTTTCATCAAAAATCAAGCTCTTTGTTCTACACATGTGGAAAAATAGTAGATTATCAAAAAAAAGAATTGAAACATATCAGTGTACTAGATATTGAAGTCCTTGATCCAACCAAAAAATATTTGAATTCCGATACATACAAAAAAAATTATGTTGTATACGATCTACCTATGTCTGAATTGTAATTGGTTTGACTTCGAAACTTGATATTAAGGAAAAAATATTCAATAAAACACTATGAAACCAATTGTAAACACTAGATATCGTAGTTACAAATCTAAATTTGAAAAAAATAGAATTTTATCCTTCATGAAAAAAAAATTATGTTGTATACAGTGAGCATCACTCCTTAAATGGTGTTTACTAAAAAAAACTAGTTTTCAAAGAAGATGGAAAAAGAAGCGCAATCTGATTCCAAAAAATTTGAAAAAAATATATTTAGAATCTACAAACAAAATTTCATAAATCACTAGTTTGCATCATCTTCAAATTCCTCACGATTTAGCCGCTATAGGTGCTCAAAAGTGAAGATTTAGTTAGAAAAAATCAGCTCAGTGTCTAGTTTGGACAAAAATTATAAACCAGTATTGTGGAATCACCCAAAAGACATTATAAAAATTCATAGGTTGAAATAGATCAAAAGAGTTAGCCCACATTTTTCTTGAAATCAAACCTAAAACGTAAGAATTTGTTTATTAGTCCAATATTCCTTCATAATATCTAGAAGATCATCCTTCAAGATGTCCTCAAATTATTGATAAAAATCAATAGGCAAACCATCAAAACTAGGATACTTACCTTTCTTCGTTGGGAAAATAACTTTTTTTAATTCCTCAAGAGTAATAGGCTACATAAGATAACCATTCATTTCTTCAATGACCAAAGAAGGGATGCAACCTAAGATAATGTCTTCCTCCACTACCACTGGAAGGACTATTTCCCTTAAACAAAAAAGAGAACACAACCTAAGATAGCCTATTTTTGTATATGGCCATGTGATGCAACCCATTTTGTTTGGACTAGCTTAGTCTTTAACTAATGTGATATGTTTATTTTAAACTATTTTGCTTGTGTATTTTGACCTATCATTAATAATGATTTTTTTTAAATCATATTAGAGCCTTATTTGAGAAAACAACTGAAATATTAGATGTGTCTCAATTATAATAAAAATATTAGAATATTGATGTAACATTTATTGAATATTCTATGAAAACAATGTGGATGTAAGAAGATTAATTGAGTTTTTGTAAAATTATAAGATATAATTTCATACTTGATTGTGAATTAAATGTGTGTTTTGAGTGATTCTCATTTCTTACTATGACAATTTCTAATAACCTAGGCATGTCTATATATGCATGTCTTTTTCTCTTAGTTCAATATTTTTATATATAAGAAAATATGAAAACTAGTTTCCCAAAAGGTTAGCTTAGATGTAGGAAATTTATAATTAGAAAGAGGTGTATATCAACCACACCTTGCAATATACTCCATAGAATAATTTGTATTGTGAGGCCTAGTCCTTCCTAGAGGAAAAGGTTAAGAATCATGATTTGTCCCAATTATGGGGATTTATAGTGATGGTTAGAGTTTTTAAGTGCATGAAATAGGTTAAATTAGGAACTATAGCTATGGATTTATTTATGCTTAAAGTAGCATAAAATAAAAAGTGTAAAGTGCAAGGAATACCTTTTTATTCATTAAATTTTTCCCACACTTTGATGTACCTAAGAATCTAGATATGTTATTAATATCAAATTTAAATATTTAGTACAAACAAATTAATAAGAATGAAAGAATGTGGCATTGGGTCTTCAAATGTTGTCTTCATGTCTTCATGTGCTTACAAAATTATACCATAATTTTGTACCCACACATAAAATTAATAGTTATACCTATGGTTAAGTACATGGAAATGGAAAAAAACTAGTAGCTAGCCTTAATAGTTTTGGGAAAAAGTGTTTGTGTTATGAAAATATAACCATATGTGTTTTAAAACATATGCATTTGTAATGCTTTAAATTTCAATTTTTTATGATCCCGTCCATTTATACTTTGATTTCCAAGCCTAAGGGTTGGATATCTCTTGTGCATCCTAGATTCATATTTTTAACATTAGAAAAAATCAAATTTGAACTTCAAAATCATCAATTTTACTTGTTTTATGATAAATTTTTACAAAACTACCACCAAAATGAAGAGCCATTTCTTAGCTTTCTAGCTACATAAAAAAATGAATAATTCAAGGTTTTTATTTTTATTTTCTTTAAATATTTTCTTCATATGAACCTCTAGTACATATGTATTTATTTGTTAATAAATTTTGACCTATTTATCCCAATTTGAAAAAAATATAAGATTTATTTATGATTTATTCTACAAACATTCAAAAAGATTACTTTTTTTATTTATTTTGTGCATGTTACATGCACATTTTGTGATGTAATTTTTAAAATGCATCTACTTAAAAAAATCATAAAAAATAATATATTTAATAAAAAACTATAAAACTTCTAGTACTGAATCTTGTCTATATTTATACCAATTAATTTTTTTAAATACCTAATGTAGAAAAAAATAGAAAGCACACAACAAGAAATTTCTTATGATACTTGGCATATCTAATGAAGCCCTATTATAGAATGTGGTCCCTATTCAAAATACCTAATGATACCTTGAACTATAAGTTGAGCATTTCATTCACTCCTAGTCTCATAAATACATTAGGGTACCAAGATACAAATAGAAAATAGTGATTCTTCCTCTTCATATTGATGTGAGAGGGCATATTTTGCTATATTTTCTTAACCCTTCCTATCTAGAAAATATTCTAGTCATATCCCTATAATTTTTTCACTCATTATTTTATTCTGAGGATGAGATATTTTGATAAAAAAATTATTTTAATAAATGTTTCTCTCTATTTTGATTTAGAACTTATGGCCCAAGAGGTAAGGACATCATTATTGAATAGTATGAATGATAGCTAGAATTTAATTTTCATATGTAGATCAAATTCAAATTGTAGCATGTGAATTTATTTTTTGTGAAGGTGTGGGAACCACCTTCTTGCATTAATGATACACTCATTCAAATTCCAAAGCTATCACATTCAAGAATAAAGGGTTTATGTAAATCAAGTAGAGAACATTTTGGAGTGGAATATGTGGAAAATATATCAAATGACTAGCAATTTTATTATAGTTATGCACAAAGTTAGGTTAGTAACCTATCAAACCTAATAAGCCTCGCTAAATTTTGAGGGACTTAGATCATGACCGCTCTTACATTGCTACAATTTTCCTTGGGTCAATTTGGACACCAACTCATGAAACAGTATGGCCCAAATACTCCACTTATTGGACTTTAAATGAACATTTGGAGTGCTTGGATAAAATGGAATAATCCTTTAAAATAGTAAGGTCTATTTCCACATGGTGAATATGATTGAGCTAGGTCTAATAGCATATAAAAATATCATTAAATGAGACCAATATAAGTTTTTCAAGTAGCCATAGAAGGTTGTATTCAAGAGGATCTAAAAAGTAGGTGTATAAAATAAAATAAAGAGAACTAGACAAAAATTATAATGGATTTCATGGTTCCTAATGGTGGTTTTAGTGATATCTACTTCTTTGACTCAAATTTGGTGATAGCCTAAGTGTAAATATAATCTATTAAAAAATTTAATGTTAAAAGATCATCCAATAAATCATCAATAACAATAATTTATGCTTGATTTATTTATTGAGTTTATAAATATGAGGGCACATCCATCAACCCCTCTCCTTCTTAAAAACCATAAATATAAGAGAGAAGGACTTTTATTGGGGTGAATTAACTCCACCTCTTGGATCTCTTTAACCACCTTTTAAATAATCATTCTTTTACTCAAAGGGGTACCAATAAGGATAAATATTTGGAGGATGGTCACTATGAACAAGGGGAATGGCATGGTCATGGGACCTTATAAGGAGTAACCCTTTTGGTTCTTCAAATACTTATTGATACTTATCAAGGATGCCTTACACATATTATAGAGAAGAGGTGGAAAGATGTTAAACCTCTAGAAAGTGAAATTGTGCCAATATACTATAACACGGTCCCTTTTCAATTATTTTTCCATATGATGGGATCTAACCATATAAAATTCACTTGAATTAAATCATTTTAGTTATATTTGTATCCATTATGGTATAATTCAAGTGATAGTTGGGAGAATTCACAAGTGATTGAACCTAAGGTTTGCAAGTTCCACTAGGCACTAAAAATCGTAGTTCCTCTACCTAAGGAGAGAGAAAACATATCAATGGTCAATTGATAATCCTACAAAGTAAGCTTTGCATTAAAAAAAAATCCTCCATATGACATGTCTTTAATAGGGTGGCTATCTAAGAGAGTATAGGGGTAAACGGATACCTAGTGGCCATCATCAGTGGGCATAAAACTGGAGAAATCTCTATTGGCATAAAACCTATCCAACCTTTAGTAGATTATCTTCTCATGTTTTTGGGAATTACACCAAGTGAACCAAATTCATTTTTTATCCTTCGTCATGCCTTCTAGGGGGTCAAATAGGTTCAACTTAAATTTCAATCTTTGCTAGAAATGGTTTTCATTGCCTTTCCAATCCCTATCTAATCCTCCCCAATTTTCTTCACTATGTTCAATCATATTGAAATCCCCTCCCAAAATCTATAGCATTTAAGCTAGTTGAGAATCCATTTCCTTATGGTAATTGGAGATGTATATAGAACAAATTTTAAATCTTTCTTCACCCTTTTCAATTGTAATCCAAACAACCTCGTTGCATGGGGAAGTGTTACAGTTGGTTACATGTTGTTCCCAAGCCTTAAAAATGAGGATTATTTCTCCTCCTCTCCCATTTTTATGATTGGTGGAGAAGTGGAAGGAGTTATTCTAGATGAACCTCATGTTGCAAGTATGATCATATTGGTTTTGTCATTGATGTCGACAAGCTTTGGTGTTGTCATTTATTTCAACAAGATGTGTTGTTTTCATTGATTTCAACTGTAGGAGAAGGAGTTGTTGCAAGGATGTGCATTTGGTATTGATTTGATGTTGTCTTTGATGATGCTTTGACTAGTTTCATTATGTTTTCATTAGTAAGCTACTGGTGTCAACCTCTAGTGTTGCTTTGATAAGATTTTTTTTTTTAGATGTATGGTTGAGTTGTTGTGTTGCAGTTGGCTTGGTGATGATAAGGAAGAACTGAAGATGTTGATGATATGTTTCTAGCACTTGGTTTTCAAGTGCTTTTGAGGAAATTTAATAAAAAGAGGAAACAGTGTGTTGTAGTGGTGTTATGTGTTACAAAGTAGTGTTTTGGTTTTGATCCATAGTTCTTCTGGGTTGAAGATCTATTTTTGTAGTTTAGCTATGTTGATCAAAGGTGTTCAGAGGTGTTGCATTCAAAATCTGGTGTGTTAGATAGTTGCGTAAAGGAAGGTGTGTCAACTATGTATTGCATAGGTGTTTGGGAGAAATTCTCATGCTCTACAATTTATCCGCAAAGTGGTTTCAAGTCTTGTAGATTTGGAAGAGTGTTGATAGTGTGTGTATCTTTCTTTATATGAAGTTGTTCATGATTTGGTTCTTTGGAAGTTAGTTTCTTGAGTTGCAATGTATGACAAATTTATTTAAGTGTACTGGGTGTGTACATTCTTCAAGTGAAATTTATTGCGAATGAAATTGTTCGATTTTAGTGTGTTTGTGGAATATTCTAGTTCATGTTCAATTGTTATATGGTGTTCATGAATCATCTTTGGGTTTAAGGAAGCATGTACTTAAGTTTTAATTGTGTTAACATGGGTTTAGTCAACCTTGGGTGTTTACACTACTTGTGAAGATTCTTTAATGTTTATGGAAGTGTGGTGTGGCATGTATGAGTGGATTTAGGTCCTATATAAGGTGTGTTATGGTTTTCATTCATTCCTTTCCACCATGAGAATTTTTTGGTGCCGACCTAATTTGAATTTGTATGGTTGAGGTGCATAGCCGACCTTAGAGAATATTTGCAACGTTGAAGATGATATAAATAAGTGTTGAGTTGTTGAGGGATGATAGATGAGTATGACGTGAGTGATGCAAATTTTGGAAAGTTATAGGGTGTGAATTTGAGAAGTGCAGTGCCATATTTCATGTGTTGGATTATTGAATGTAGTGAGCAAAAGGTGTATATAAAATACATTGCAGCAGTGTCATGTGAACTAAAAATTTTCACCCACAATAAACCATGTTTGCAGATATTTTATTTAGTTTTAAGTTTTAATGATTGTTAGGAACTTTTATATTCAATCTTTAGAAAGACTGTGAAAGTGTTGGTGATGTTGTGGTGGATTTTTCCATTGCATTGAGATGGATTTCTCATTGTAACACTCTTCTCTATCTTCTTTTATATTCTAGTATCGAGCCTTTCTTTCTTTTGGGTAGTGATCCCTCTAATAGTGAGCCCTATTGTATTCAATGTTGATATTACTTTATATTATGAGTTAATCCTCACCATGGTTTTTCCCATCTTGGTTTTTCCACGTAAATCTGGTGTGTCCTTGTGTATGGTGTTGATGTGTTTTTATTTTTGTTATTTTATTTCATGCTAAATCATTCTAAAATATTAAGGGTTGATTTGATTAATGTGGATCTTAATGTTTGTGAGAGTTTTGAAGTTTTAAGGTACAACTGATTCACCCCCCTCCCAATTGTCTTATGCATTCAAAAATTGGTAGGTCAGAGAAATGTTACTTGGAAGAAAGCTTAACTGCTTGAGGTAGATCTAGAATGGTACACAAGGAAGGTGTTCCTTTATTTGATGGATCATATTATGCATTATGGAAGGCAAGGATGGGAGGTTTTCTAGTTTCTCTTAGATTTGAGATCTGGAAGTCTGTTGAGAAATGATGTACTATTCCTACAAATGGTCTAAGCACTCATGATGAGATTAAGGCCTATAAAATTAATGGTAAAGCAAGGTATGCTCTCTTAAGTGGTCTTGCTAATTTTGAATTGGTGAAAGTTATGAATCTAAAAACTGCTAGATAGATTTGGGTGAAATTAGAAAGCATTTATGAAGAAGATGATATGATTAAGCAAGCTAAGATGTAGAATTTTAAGATCATTTTTGAGACCCTACAAATGTCTAAAGATGAAAACATTACAAGTTGCTTACAGAAGGTGGATGAATTTATCAATAGTATCAAAGTTCTTCATGGAGAACTGCAAGAAGAAGTGGTAAAGAAGGTACTCAAAACTCTTCCTAAAGCTTATAGTCATAAAGTTTCTACTATTGAACAATTACAAAGTTTGAATAAATATACTAGAGATCAATTGTATGGCTCTTTAACTAATTTTTGGATGAGAGAATTTAGAAAAATTAGTGCAAAATTTGAGATTGTTTTTAAGATAAGAAAATTAGAGAAGACTGTGGAATATGATTAGGAGGATCTTGACGATGTGGAAGCTAACTTTGTAAGAAGAATGAAAAATGGTACTAGAAAATATAGTGGTAAGTTGTCTTTCAAATGTTTCAATTGTGGAAATCTATAGGTCCTTATGCTTCTAGATGTCCAAACAAATCTTTGAATAACAAAATTAGGGAGAACAAAGGTAAGATGATTAAGAAAATTTACTATATTAGAGAAGATGCAAGTATATATGATGATGAATCTAATTGTGGAGATGATGAGGATGGTGAATTCTTGTTCATGGCTTTAAAAGATGAAACTAATTTTGCTAACTCTAAGATATGTGTGAAGGAAAGGGCTCTGGAAGTAAGTGATAAAACTAAAGGCACTTTTGTGTCTTTTTTTAATGTTAGACAAGAGAACTACTAGATCATTGATAGTTGAAGCTTTAATCATATGACCAATGATAAGAGTAATTTTGTTAAACTTGACAAATATGGAGGAATTGTTAGGTTTGGTGATGATACATCTACTAAGATATATGGAAAAGGTTCAATCAGTTTTGATGGCAAGCATAATATTGATGATGTTTACTATGTTAAGGGTTTAAGACATAACATTTTAAGTTTTGTACAAATGTGTAGCAATGGATTCAATCTTATGTTTCAGGATGATGGTTGTGAGATCAAAAAAGGCTTCAGAATTGTGATTGCTACTAGAAGAAAGACATATGGAAATGTCTATTAGCTCAAAGGTGTTGATGGTTATTGTTTCATAACCTAGATCAATGAGAGTTGGCTATGGCATAGAAGAATGTGTCACACTAATTTTGATAGCCTAGTGAGAATAAGTTAATTTCAAGTTGTGAGAGATCTACCAAAGATTACAAATCCTATCAATGTTCTTTGTAAGTAATGTCAAGTTGGAAAGCAAGCAAGAAGAATTTTCAAATTCAAAGAACAATCTTCTATCAAACTATTAGAATTGGTACATATATCTATCTTTGTGGTTATACCAGAGTAAGAAGTCTTAAAGGTGACAGGTATTTTATGTTATTGATTTATGATTATTCTAGAATTACATGGGTTACTTTTCTCAAAAAAAAAATAGAATCTCTATATAATTTTTAAGCATTCAAAGTTATGGTTGAGAATGAAATGGATATGAAAATCAAATTTTTGTGGTCTAACAAAGGTGGAGAGTTCACCTCTAATTAGTTCAATATCTTTTGTGATGATCATGGAATAAAGAGGCACTTATCTACCCCTAGGACTCCTTAGCAAAATGGAGTGGTTGAAAGGAAGAAAATGACTATTCAAGAAGCTGTAAGAATAATGATGAAAGAAGAAAATCTACCAGAAGTCTCCTAGAGAGAAGTAATTCGTACCATTTTTTATATACTTAATAGAGTGTGAGCAAGAGCAAATAGCAAAAAGACTTCTTATCAAATATGGTATGGAAGGATGCCTATAGTGAAATACTTCAGAGTGTTTGGAAGCAAATGCTATATCAAAAGGGATTTAAGTGTGAGCAAGAGCAAACAGCAAAAAGACTCCTTATCAAATGTGGTATGGAAGGTGCCTGTAGTAAAATACTTCAAAGTGTTTGGAATCAAATGCTATATGAGAAGGGATGAAGAATAATTAGGAAAGTTTGATGTTAGATCTGATGAAGATATCTTCCTTGGATAATCTACTGAAGGGTATGTGCAAGATCATGATGGGCCAAAATGTGGTGATAGCTAAGTGATATGATGGCCCATGTGGCTGATGACTTTTTTTTACCCAAAATTGATGAAATGAAAAGGGTTTTTAAAGGAGATTCTCATCTTTCCACCAATATAAATTATTCTTTACTTTAAATTTAATAAATTATTATTATTCATTTTCTATTTGAATTACGACTAAAGTCCTGATTGATAGGTTGATTGAAAAACATCTATAGCTTTCAAATGACATCACATTTTTTGAATCTGAAACATGTGTCACATTATATGCTTTGCATACTATAGGATTACAAAAAATAAAATTGAATTTTTGACCAAGTTAAGGTGGTTAGACATATGAGTTTTTATATTTTTTAAAATTTGCAATTCACAATTAATTATTTACGTGGAAAAAAATTACAAAAAAAATGCATCACATCGGGACATGAGTCCCCTACTTATATCCAAAATATTATCATTTTATTCTGGTTAGGGTGGTCAGACAGACTCCTACTTCTTATTTTTGTCCCTGAAATTTAAGTACTACTGCATTGAAATTTCAAATTTTCACCAAATATAATTTATTTTTTTTAAATACACCTAGTAGTTTAGAAACTACATTCAATTTGCTACAAATTCTATTTTTATATATTTTTGAAATAATATAGATAACTTATTCAAATGTTTACGTCAAGTTGCCTAACTCTGATTTTTTGAATTTTATTGCCACTTAAGGGCTTGTTTTTTCCATGATGATCCTACATATACCCTGAAAGAAAAGCTTACCAGTGCTACAACAAGAGGCTAAGAAATATTATTGAGAGTGTAAGCTTCAAGGTTGATGAAGACCCACAAAATAAGTTAGTGGTGATTAACGGATATGAATCAGATGAGTCTACTTGCAGAGAAGAAGAAAAAGCTAAGGAAAAAGAAGTGTAGATTGAAGAGGAATAAACTTTGTAAGAGATTCCTAAAAATTATGTGTAGACGAATCATTTTGAAGAACAGACCATTGGTGATAAGAACAAATTTGTGCTAACAAGAAGGAAATTTGATGAAGAACAGATAAATCTATATTTATTTTATGAAGTTGAATTAAAAACAGTGACTAAAGCATGCAAGAATGAGTATTGGATCAAAGCTATGAAAGATTAATTAATGCAGGTTGAGAAGAACCAGACTTGGGAACTTGTCCCAAGACCAACAAACAAGATTGTAATTGGAACTAAGTGGTTATTTAGTGTGTCACAAAAAAGTGTAGCCTTGACACTTTTCACTCATTTTGGCATTTTCCCTTGGATTTTTGCCTTGTTTTGCTTAGATCTAATGTAGTAATATGGCCAACACCTTCACATTAGGCCTTGAACACTTGAAAATCAATAGTAACCTAACAAAGTTCTACAAGTGTATTGTGAAGTGTTGTAACATATTTCCTCATTTTTCTAGGACTTTTCTACAATAATTCACCTAAATAACCCCTTTCCAAGCCTTAGTCTAAAGTGTTGTAAGGTGTTGTAATTGACTCTTTCACTTTTCTAGGCTTGTCATCACTAATTCAACCCTTTTCATGATAAATTTGTCCCTTAATGTACTTTTAGGCCCAACTTAAGTGTGTTTCGAGAGGCAAGCCTGATAATCATCATTAATCATCATTTAACTCCTGATCGCCACTTGAAAATTTCCAAGTGGACTAGGTCACCACCTTGGGTGACCTAGTCCCTTTTGACATAAAATTCAAAATTAAGACAAAAATCTAATGGGAATTTACCTCCAAAACCCTAAGATTGGCCTATCATGTGTTATTTTTAAGAAATTAGGGCATAGCTTGTATAAATAAGGGTTTTATTCCTCACTTCACCCCCCCTAACATCATTTTCATCTTCACAAGTACTCAAGCACTCAATCTTCACAAGCAAGCATTCAAGCACTAAGCATTTCAAGCAACCTTCATTGGAGTTGGTTATTGCATGTTGTAGACATCTTCAACAAAGGTTTGGTGAGTGTTTACATTATTTTTCCATCAATCATCGTTTCTTTCATTTATATTCCATTTGGGTTTAACTACTATCATGGGGTTTGACTAAGGCAAACCCTTAATCTCTAACCCTAACCCTTTCCTTCTCTTTGCATGTGTGTTATATGCAGGTTGTATACAGATTTGGCAAGGAGTAAAGTGTTAAAAAGGGTGTCATCCTTCCATCTACATCAACCCACATCATCAAACCTTAGGAGGAGCAAAAGGACAACTTGTAGGTCATTTTCTGAAGATTCAGACACAGGTCTCCATCAGAAAAGGAAGTACAAGTGTGGACCCATAGATTCTAGTCTCGAAGCTCTCAAAATTTGTGAGAGGACCAGGTCACCATCATTGGTGAATTTGTCCCTATACCAAGCCTAAAAAGTGGATTTTGTGTTTTTGGATACCCTTTTACCAAAATCCTATTCTAGCCCAGTTTCCCAGAAAGAGAACTAGGTCGCCCATTCTAGCGTAAGTGTCCCTATGTAGATTTTTAGAAAATTCTAGAACATTCTAGAGCTCCTCATCTGCAACTTTCAATTCCTAGGTGCACCATCTCTTTTATTTCCAGTTTCTTTCTAGTTTTGCATACATTTAGGTCATTTAGTTTAGTTTGCATATAGTTTACATTTCATCAATTAGTTTAGTTTCATTACAACACTTAGCCACACTCCACCACACACAACACAACCTCATCCAAACCCTACCCTTTGAATGAACTCAACTTCATAAGGTTATCATTAGTGTGAAAGAGAGTCCATTCCTTCTAACCAAATCTCCTAGGTGAAAAACCCTAGGAGCCTAATTGGGGGAATCCTCTTTCCCTTTTAGCACATAACCATCTTTTTGGTGGTTCATTTTGGTGAACTTGATCATAGACCACTTTTTACTCTTTTGATTTTGCGTTTCATCTTAGGAAAAATATTGCATTGCATTAATGTTTTTGCATTGTTTGCATCCTAGGGTTATTAAAAGTGCATTAGTGAAAAAAATCATGTTAGCTTGCACTTTGCATTTCATCTTTTTTGAAAAAAGTACAAAAACATTTGCATTTTCATTCTGTCCCTGCACTGGAAAAGCATAAAAAGTAGAAAAATCATTCATAACTTTCAAAAAGTGTCAAAAAAATCACTGTTGGGACTAAGTCACCACACTGGGCGACCTAGTCCTCCTACACAGTCTGCACAACATTTTCTGTCATTTCTATCATATTATTTGCACTTCTGCCTTCTGCAATTGTCTTTTTTTTTTTGTTCCCAGATTGGCTCTTTCACTCAACTTCTTTCACTTAGTTTGATTTCACCATGGCTATGTCTTTCAAAAAAAATTGGATGTCCTTCAAATCCCTAGTAGACATTTCAAGTTGTACCTTTGGCACTAATCCGAATGACCTTGAACCTACTCCTGCTCAATCAACTCCAAATGAATGTCCTCCTCATGAATTTGGAATCATTGGAGATGATGATGCTAGCATGCATCGATTTCTTAATGAATGCCTTGACAACCTTGAATCCAATGCTTCTTTCTACCCATCCATGAACCAGCCTGAGATTCCTAACATGTAATATTTAGAGACATTTGGTTATCTTCATCCTGAAACAACCAATGCACCTCAATTCCCTCTACAAGGCGAACCTAGTTCTTCCAAACCTGTCATTACTCCGCCCTTTTACCATAACCAAGTGACTAATCCTCCAATTAATCTCCAACAAACCTATGGAAAAGTTTTTACCATTCTAAGCAAGCAAGGTGGTGATACAACAAACGAACATGTGAAATACACAAATTTTAGGAACAATTATCACCTGAGGAACATACAACAAGAATAGGCTATCAAGATCCCCCTCATGACCATGTACCTCCTAGAGAATATCTTCGGCTCTGTGATGATGGCACGGTGATCTTTGATTCCCCTCCTGATTTGGATTTTCTCCTTCCTAAAGAATGTCCACCATCCCCTCATCACAACAAAGACAATCCTAAGACCATCTCAGGACCTCCTGCCCTAATCTCCTCTTCTGAAGTTAAAGCATCTAGCAGACGCAAGAGGCCATATAAATTATAGAAACTTAAATTTCCTCTTCGTCCACCACCTGAATGTGAGAGAAAATTAAAAATACTCCTAAACAAAGGGCTCATTACATTACCTCCTTGCAATCAATTGGTGATCTATCCTAAATATGAAAATGTACCACACTCTGCTTATCATCATCTCCTTGGCAATAGAAGTGATGAATTTCATCATTTTCAAGAGATACTGAGCAAGTATCACTTTAATGGCGATAATTTATATCCCCTCAAACCATAAAAGTACTATCACACATTGTCATGTAATAGATGTAGAACATTCCCTTCTCACTATTACATTACCTTTTTCCCATAACCCAACTCGGCTCACTTTTTCCTTCCACTTAGTGGGGGCAAGAGGTTGCTTGCCTTGCCCTAGTAATGCATTTTTCCTTGTCCCTTAGCTTTTTTTTTCACCTCCCACTTATACCCACTAAGATTGGGAGGTGGATGACTCACTTAACAGTCGACTAACACTTGCCTTACTAGTATTGTGTTTGTTTGTGTGTAATGTGCTCCCCGTATTGTTCTATTTGATGTTTTCTCTCTCTTTGTGACCTTCTTCTATTTGTCCCTTGCTTCTTCTATGTGTCATGCATTCATTTCACAGTTCATTTTTCTCTTTGCCTTACTTTTGGCGATGATGCAAGGCATTGAGACCGCAATGTCTCCTTCATGTTGACCCAAAAGGAACTCTTTTCCTTTTCGCTTTTTCTTTTTGTTTTTCCCTACTGTTTGGGGATGATGCAAGGCATTGAGACCATAATGTCTCCTTCATGTTGACCTAAAAGGACCCTTTTCCTTTTCTTTTTCTCTTTTCCTTCCTTTTGGGGATGATGCAAGGCATTGAGACCACAATATCTCCTTCATGTTGACTCAAAATGGTTATTTTCTCTTTGTTTTTTTCTATTTATTTTTGTTATCCATTTGGGGACGATGCAAAGAATTGAGACATCCTATGTCTCTTCCATGTTGACCCCAAATGACTCTTTCTTTTTTTGCTTTCGCTCTCTCTATGTCTTTCTTCCCATTTTATATATTTGGGGGAATGATGACAATTTTGCGCTCTCTAAATAAATAATTGTAGCAATGAACATACTAACCCCAAATCCATAGATCCCTCATGTGTTTGTGGTTTTTCATTTTGGGGGCACCACCCTTCCTCTTTTCTTTTACATGACATAGCCTCCCTTGGAAACATATGACTTGGCATCTAGGGCTTTCCAAGTAGTCTCTCATGTCCTTTTTATTACTTTTTGCATGTTGCCTTTCTCTACTTTAAAGTAATTGCTCACAAAACAATGTGTGGCATTTCCTTTAAAGCGGGGGCATACATTGGCATTATTTACTTTCGCATTTTTTTTCTTTGCCCTTGGCTCCTAGTGTAACCTTATTACTTCATATGATGTGTTGCTCGCTTTGTGGATGACATTGGGTGTAATGTCCTTCATGAAAGTGACCTATCTTAGCATATTGCATTCCTCTTAGTGGCCTGATGTGACACACTGCATCCCCTAAGTTGTGAATTTTCTATTATTTTATTGGTCCACTCTTGAAGACATTAGACACAATGTCCCCTAAGTTAAAAACCTCGCATGAAAAAAATAAGACTCCTTGGAATTATCCTTTGCATTTTACCTTTTGCATTTTGTTTTTTTACATGTTGCATTTTCTTGCATCCTTGCATACATGGCCACCTTGCATGCTTGTGGTCCCATATCTCTTGTGGCGCCTTATCAAAGTTTCAAGAGATACAACTTTCGTATGGTTGAGCGAGAAGCCCAACTAGCGGCACAAATTTCCCCATAGCCACCTTTGTGTGTATGAGTGCATACCAACTGAGTGTATGTTTCTCACCCTTTTGGGCCTTCTCACCCAATGGACAACCGAAAGGCTCATCGCCCTAGAGTGAGTACATATTCCTTTTAGAAAAACAGCCTAGATCATATCCACAACTAGTTGGATAGACGATTGAAGCTTGATCCAAATTTCCCTCTCTCTTCACTCCTTCACATCACTTTCTTATGTGATATTTTGTATTTATGTTTGGTTTTCCATGGGACCTTGATCCTAAGGGCTTGATCATCCCTCTTGATTGTATTAATCTCATCTTACTAGCATGAATACATTGATCCCTCTTGATATGCATGACTTGGCTACTTTAGTGTGAGTTTGAAGCAAATTCATCCTCTCACTAAAGTGGGGACTAAATGTGTCACCAAAAAGTGTAGCCTTGACATTTTTCACTCATTTTGAATTTTTTCCTTGGGATTTTTCCTTGTTTTGCTTAGATATAATGTTGTAATGTGTCCAACACATTCACATTAGGCCTTGAACACTTGCAAATCAACAATAACCTAACAAAGTTCTACAAGTGTGTTGTGAAGTGTTGTAACACATTTCCTCACTTTTGTAAGACTTTTCTACAATAATTCACCTAAATAAACCCTTTCCAAGCCTTAGTCTAAATTGTTGTAAGGTTTTTTAATTGACTCTTGCACTTTTCTAGGCTTGTCATCACTAATTCAACCCTTTTTCATTATAAATTTATCCCTTAATGTACTTTTAGGCCCAACTTAAGTGTGTTTCAAGAGGCAAGCTCGATAATCATCATTTAGTTCCTGACCACCACTTGAAAATTTCCAATTGGACTAGGTTGCCACCTTGGGTGACCTAGTCCCTTTTGACATAAAATTCAAAATTAAGATTAAAACCTAATGGGAATTTGCCTCCAAAACCCTAAGCTTTTCATCCTCCTTTCACCCCCCTAACATCATTTTCATCTTCACAAGCACTCAAGCACTCAATATTCACAAGAAAGCATTCAAGCACTAAGAACTTCAAGCAACCTCCATTGGAGTTGGTTCTTGCATGTGGGTAAGTGCACCAATCTGTGACACAATTTTGACTCTTAAGATGCCACTTTTTTTCTAAAATCAGCAAAATCTGATTTGCACGAGAA
The DNA here is from genome assembly GCA_007115665.2 of Sequoiadendron giganteum. Lineage (NCBI taxonomy): Eukaryota > Viridiplantae > Streptophyta > Pinopsida > Cupressales > Cupressaceae > Sequoiadendron > Sequoiadendron giganteum. The sequence goes on along the minus strand of CM021100.1, from coordinate 943,696,029 downwards.
AATGAAGATAGTTACGCTCAAAATTTCAAGATACGGAAAGAACAAAATTTAAAGTGCTCTGAGTCTAGTTTCTAAGCTACTATTTCTTTTTTAAATTAATCAAGATTAAGGGTCTCAGAAAGGGTGGGGGGCCAAAACAGGTCCTATTTTTATCAAAACAAATAGAATAGCGCCTGAGGGCTCCCCCTTTTTTGGTTAACTTTTTTTTAGAATTTCAAAAATCCCAACAGTGAGAAATTAGCTAACACCATGTAGTTTATCCTCCTTCTTTCAGATAATTTTTTTAATGAATATATAATATTTTATGAATTTTGAAAGTGGACACATCCTAAAAAGTTGAAATTTGAGCATGCTCCCCCCCAAATTTTTTGCAAACTAATCGACAATTGATTTATTTATTTTTTCATCATGTGTAGAATGGAGTCTAGTTTCAAAAAATGTAATTTGTTTCACGTTCTGATGAACATGTAAAAATCTATCCTAAACCTAGCACATGTTGGTTTTTGACCAAAAACGAAGGCATTTACAATAGAAGCCATGGATCAAAACCTTAACTTAATCAAAATTAAAAAAAAATTATATATTTAGATAGCGAAGAGATAGGTTAACGCTATCATGATTTTTTTATAAAATTGCATTGGAACACGTGCAAATGAGACAAGGAGCACAAACGAAAATATGAGAAAATCTAGAAAATTATGGTAATTAACACGTCCAAAGTAGGCCATTTGGCATGCGCCAAATGTGATGAGTCATTTGGCGTGCACCAAATGTGATGAGTCATTTGGTGAGCGCCAAATGGCGTGCTTTGCACAGAACTAGATTTTCGCTTTCTCTGTCAAGGAAACTATATACATGAAATAAACATTTAAGTATAAGTTGACATTTACATATGGACATTTACTTTCTTATACTTTAAGTTATATTTCATGTATATATAGGCAGGATGTTTGAGAGTGGTTTCAAATCTCTAAGAGTTATAATGCAAATTCTAGTTTTTGGAAGATCTTAAAAAATTTAGACTTAGTCAAATTTCAGTAATCAGCATGTCAAATTTTAGTACTTAGGAGGTAAAATTTCATCTTTCTCTCTCTATCTCACTCATTTTCATCTCTTATTATCTAGACCTCTCTCTCACTCACTATATCCATCCCTTTATCTAACAATATCTTCCTTGAGCTCAAGAATTATGTCTCTACATGTCAATCTATCTCTCCTTCCCTCTCCAATATCTATCTCCCTCCCTCCTTCCCTCTCTACATTTTTCTATCTCTCATCCCTCTCCTTTTATCTCTATATATCTCTCTCTACTCTCTATCACTCCCTCCCTCCCTACCTCCCTCCCTCCCTCTCCTCTCTTTCTCTCTCTCTTTGCTTCCCTCGCTCTCTCCTCCCCTCTATACTCTCTATCTTCCCATTCTCTCTCTCCTTCCCTCTCTAGTTCTCTTTATCTCACTTCTCTCTCCTTCCCTCCCTCCCTCTCTAATTTTCTCCATCTCCCTTTCTCTATCCTTCCCTTTCTACTTCTCTCTATCTCACCTCTCTTTCTACCCCTCTCTCTCTCCCTCTCTCTTTCAATTAGTGAGTGTTTACATTTTTTTCCATTCAATCATCTTTCCTTTCATTTCTATTTCAATTGGGTTTAATTACTATCATGGGGTTTGACTAAGGAAAACCCCTAATCTCTAACCCTAACCCTTTCCTTCTCTTTGCATGTGTGTTATGCAGGTTGTATGCAGATTTGGCAAGGAGTAAAGTGTTGAAAAGGGTTCCATCATTCTGTATACATCAACCCACATCATCAAACCCTAGGAGGAGCAAAAGGACAACTTGTAGGTCATTTTCTGAAGATTCGGACATAGGTCTCCATCAAAAAAGGAAGTACAAGTGTGGACCCACATATTCTAGTCTCGAAGCTCTCGAAAGCTCCAGGAGGACTAGGTCACCATCATTGGCGACTTTGTCCCTGTACCAGGCCTAAAAAGTGGATTTTGTGTTTTTGGATACCCTTTTACCAAAAACCCGTTCTAGCCTAGTTTCCCAGAAAGATGACTGGATCGCCCATTTTGGTGTAAGTGTCCCTATGAAAAGTTTTAGCAAATTCCAGAACATTCCTAAGCTCCTCATCTACAAATTTCAATTTCTAGGTGCACCATCTCTATTATTTCCAGTTTCTTTCTAGTTTTTCATACATTTAGGTCATTTAGTTTAGTTTTCATATAGTTTACATTGACTTTTGTTTGCATTTCAATAGTTAGTTTAGTTTCATTACAGCACTTAGCCACACTCCACCACACACAACACAACCTCATCCAAACCCTACCCTTTGAATGAACTCACTAAGAAGGTTATCATTAGTGTGAAGGAGATTCCATTCCTTCTAACCAAAGATCCTAGGTGAAAAACCCCAGGAGCCTAATTGGGGGAATCCTCTTTCCCTTTTAGCACATAACCATCTTTTTGTAGGCTCATTTAGAAACAAACTAAATGAGAATGAAGAAGTGGTAAGAAATAAGGCAAGGCTTGTATGTAAAGGCTACTCACAAGTAGAACGTGTGGTGTAGAAAATTGTACACTCTTGAAAGCAAGGTAATTTCACAATTAAATTTGACCTATTTTGGCACCCTTGCATTAATTACCTTTTGAAATCATCATTAATAGGCCCCTATGACCCATTATTTTGGATCTCAAGGATTATTTCACCTAGAAACCTAACAAAATCACTTAAAACACTGAAAATATTGAAAACCCACCTCAAAAATCTAGGGTGGGACTCATTAGCCACCTTGGGAGAATGAGTCCCACTAGATGGGATCCATTCACCACCTTGGGCGAATGAGTCCCATTTGGGGTCTTTTTCAAATTTGAGCGGGAAATTCACCATTTTTGGTGGATGTCGGTCTTTCAAATCTAAATAACGGTCAATTAGGTGTTAATGCCTATATAAGAAATTTTCTAAGTCATTTTTATCATCTAAGAAATTTGAGCAAGCATTTTCAAGAGAAAATTCAAGAGACAAGTGTTGAGAATCTTCAAGCAAGAGCATTCAAGTTACAAAAGAAAGCAAATTTGAAGTCTTGGAGTAGCATTAAAGTGTTTCTACAGGTCTTCGAGCTCACTTTCATTCAATATCTAGCAATTTCAAGGGTTGATCATGGTTGTCTATGGTGAATCATGATGGATTCTAGATTGGGGAGATGCAACTAGCCATCAAGCCAAGCCTAAAGACTTGTTTCCTAAGTGATTCCATCATCCATTATCACTCTACATTCAACCTTAGGAAGGTATAAGCATCATTAGGGATCATTAGGGGTGATTAGATATCTCTCCAAGTGAGTCATCTATTTTCATGTTTCCATTCATGCATCATATTCTTGCACATTAGAATAGGATTGCATTTTGTTTCAGATTTCCTAGTCTTAGTCACACTTAAGGCGAGGGTTTTCATTCCTATTTGCATGCACATTTTATTATTTCTATCAAGGTTTAATTACCAAACTAGGGATTTGACCAAGGAAAACCCCCATTAGCAAATCAATTTTATATTCTATTTTGCGGGTATTTTCTCAAATTCGGATCTAGAATTCAAGTTGAAAGGAAAGATCAAGTGTTGGAGTGTAGATTAGAACTTCAAACTCTTGAAACAATGGAACGAGACTAATTTTCCAAGAGTGGTGAATGAGTCCCACTATAGGTGTTTTCCGAATTTGTTTTCAGATTTAGATAGCCTTTTTTCTTGAAACAGGCTAGGTTGGCGAATGAGTCCCAGTTGGTCAAAAAGTCAAATTTTCCAATGTTTCAAAGCTACAATCAATCATTTCCAGATTTCTAGGTGCACACTATTCATCTTATCACTTTTTTGTTCTGGTTTACTTACATTTATAGGTCATTTGGTAGGTCATTACATTGAATTAGGGTTTTATATTGCATCTTGCATTTCATTATATTTTCCAGGTTTAAAATTGGTGGTGAACCCCTTATTAGATCATATTCAACCCCTAGAATAGCCCTCTTGCAATATCTCATTCTCTTTTGCATTGAGATCTCAAGGGTTTGTTCTTGAGTGAAAGTTAGTGAAAATTGTCCTTTCTAGGTCCTAAACCTAAGGAGGGAAAGCAAAAAAAAAATCTACCTTTCATTTTGGTGAACCTGCATTTAGAACATCATAATTCTAATTTGGAGTGCATAATCATCCTATATCTAGCTTGCATTGACTTTGCATTAGGATTTGCATTAGTTATATTTTGCATTCTAGGGTTTCTAGTTTTGCATTAGTGAAAGCTCATATAGCTTGCATTTTTTCACCTCATTTTGTTACAAGTATGAATGAGTATGGTGGTATCTTTGTTCTAGAAAAAGTGCTCATGGTTTGGAGCTCTGGAAGACTAGTTCTAGAGTTACTATGTGTATCTGTATAGTCTAGGTGGACTGATGGAAAGTGTTCTTTGTATGAAGATTGTTACAATTTTTGTAGATGAATCTAAAGGTATCTAAGTTGTGTTCTAGTGTCTGGTAAAGCGTGCTATGCGATCCACATGTTATGTTCTTGTTGCAAATATGCATACTTCAAATTTCATTGGTGTTTTCATTAGGTTTGGCCGACCTAGTGTCTACACATTACATGAAGGATAAGTATCAATTAAGGATGTGTGTGATTGATCCAAGATGTTATTTTGAGTCTTAGTTAAGTATTTTTTTTGGTCCACTCTCATTCTTATCCATCATGGGAATTTTGAGTCGTTGACCTAATTTGAGTTTGTAAAATGAGGAATGTGTAGCCGACCTTGGAGAAAGTTTCTAAGGTTGAAGATGGTATAAATACAAGTCAAGATGTTATGTATTAAAAGTTGGAAGTGTGATAAGCAAGATAGGAGAAAATCATTGTGTGAAAGTGAATAAAGGCAACAGAACTTCAATGTGTTAGACTTTTGAAAGCAGTGAGCCGATGGTGTCTGCAATTCTTTGATCAAGGTTGTGAATGTGTGGAAGTCGTTGTGGTGGATCTTTTGTTACATTGAGATAATGTTATCTATGTAACATTTTTCTTTACATGTTTATGTATTTGTAGGCAGTGAGCCTCCCTTCTGGATAGTGAGTCTTATCTTGGGCAGTGAGCCTCTTGTATCTAGCTTTGCAATTACTATTATATTGTGATTTAAACCTCACTGTGGTTTTCCCCTCATTGGGTTTTCCACGTAAATGTGGTGTTTCTTGTGTTGATATTACTTTTTGTTATTTGCACTCCATGCACATACTTAATAATGGATTAAAGTGGATGTGGATTTAATATATTTTTGAGATTTTTGAATGAGATTGGTGACAACTAATTCACCCCCCCCCTCAAGTACTTTTCTTGTGCATTTCAACACATTTTACTGAAAATCAAACAAAATCTGCATTTGCATTTAGTAACTAGATCATACAGCATAGAAAGCACAAAAATCAATTAAAAATTTTTGAAAAGTTTGAAAAAAAATCCCTACTAGGACTCATTCACCACCTTGGGCGAATCAATCCCAATCCAAACTCTAAACTGCATTTTACAAAGTTAATTTTCCTGTTTTTAAGCTTTTGTTTACTGTTATTGCTTTTTTGTTTCAATTTTATTGCTTTTGTTACATTCAAATCATTAGAAGTAGCATAATTTACATTCAGTACAATTGTGGATAGAATTAGATTCTTGCACTTTTCATTTTCAGCACTTAGGTTAGATTGCATTAGACATAGATCAGAAAACAAAACCAAAGACAAGACCCAACACCTAAGCCACTTGGAGAAAGTATAGCTATTTGACTATGTCAAATATCTCTTTCCAAGTTAACTTAACACTCAATCCTTTTAGTAGTTATGACTTTGATATGTTAGATGAATCCCTTGAGAACTTCATCTCACAAATTTCATCCACTAAGGCTTGTTATGAAAAAAAAAAAAACCAAGAGAAGTTAACATGATTCAACCTCAACTCATCCCTTACCCACCTTCACACAAACCACAACCTAAAAACAAGCTTGAATTTACTCTTTACCCACCTAAGAATAATTTTTTGCAAAAATCAAATAATAATACCATTGCTCATACATACAACACTCGAAACAACCCACAACCAAGGCAGCCAACTCTGACAACCTTACCTTTTCCTAGTCCCATTTTTCCTAGTGCTCCTCATTTAGCTTTGCATAGTGGGAAGGATTATTATCTTGTTGACCAACTTAAAAATACTCCTACAAAGATATCCCTATGGGACTTAATTCAAAATTCACCTACTATCACACTATTCTTCAAACAGCCTTATAGCAAGTAGTGGTTCCTCCTAGTACAAATGCAAATGATGTAGCAGCTCTAATACAAGGAATGAATACAGTCAATGTACACATCACCTTTCATCAATATGAGTTTCCTCCTTTGGAATTGAGAATTAAAAATAATTCCTTCATGATAATAGCCAAATTCAATAAAATGGGAATAAAAAGAACCCTTGTTGATAATGGCTCAACCCTTAATGTGTGCAGTGTGAAACTTTTAGATAGATTGTGCATGGATAAATCAAAAATGAAACCTGGCTCCTTATTGTTTGGAGGATTTGATAATGTAGGAAAGCAACCACTCGGTGTGATTACCTTACCTATTAGTGTCAGAAAGGCTACCTTACAAACTCCTATTCATGTTGTGCCTCATGACCTTTGATACAATCTTCTTTTCGGAAGACCATGGATCCATGAGATGCATGCGGTGCCTTCAACTCTTCATCGTATCATGAAATATGTCTATAACAACAAGGTATACCAAGTTGGAAAAGGAACGACAAGTCCTCTAAGCACATTGATTCCAACATAGAACATAGAACCTATAGAAGAAGAAAAATAAGAAACAAAAATAGTGTCAAAATTATTAGATGATGATTGGGGTTCCTTGGAGTTCACACCCTCATTTATGGGAGAATACATAATCACAAGAAAAGAAGATGCAAAACAAAAGCAACCAATGGTCATGTCAACTTAGAACTTAGAAGAAAATTCACAAGCATCTACCTCATCCAATCTTGAAGAAGATACAAGCTATACAAAAAACTTTAATGAGATAGATTATCAACAACCACCAAACCCAAAAGAAATGGAAAAACTTTATGGGAGAGGTTATGAACTTGTGAAACAATTGGGTTATAGTCTATATTCTGCTTCTTTATGGGAATCCGGACCCAGATCTGCAAAATGACCTACAAAATAGAAGATATTTGGGTTTCTAATGTGGGGTTTGCCTTGGTCAAACCCCTAGTTTGAATTTAAACTTGTAATGGAATAGAAAATTTGCATAAACCTTAGCCCTAAGTGTTTCTAGAACTAGGAAAGCCTGGAATAAAGTAAAACCCTATTCTATTGTGCTAGAATAAGATGTATGTAATAGATTTGAAATGATGCAAGACTTCAACCCTAGAAACCCTACAACATTGCAAATGAGTACAAAAGAGGAATGCAAATGTGATGCAAACCTTAAACTTGAAAATGGGATGAAATTAGAAGATGGAGTCACTTTGAAAACAGTCTTTAGGAGTGATTTTTGTGGCTGGTTGCACCTCTTCAACCTAGATTTCTCCATGAATCTCCATAGGCATCTATCTTCAACATTTGTCAATGTGTGATCTTGGATGTGAAGTGATCTTGAAGACCTACAATAAGCCCTAATTTTCTATCCAAAAGCTTCAAATTTTGTTGTGAGAGAGATGAATCTTCTTGAGGAAGATGTTTTGCACTTGATTCTTGGAGATGGATGTGAAAAATGACTAAGAGAGAAAGGCAAAATGACCTAAAAACAAGTATTTATAAGAAAAAAGACCTAATTGTCATGAATTTTGACCTAAGAGGCTGAAACCCATCGGGAACTTATGATAGAATATTCATTTTTCGCTTGAAACTTCAAAAATCCTCAAAAAGGACTAAGTCGCCAACTTGGGCGACCTAGTCCCACTAAGGGATTTTAAAGTGGTAATAGTGGTTTTTGATTAATTTTGATATTGCTTGTCAGGGGTTAAATGATCCCTTAGGTATAATAGGCCTCAAATTCAAAATTAACCAACCTTAGGGGCCTATAAATGTTGTTTTAGGGTGATAATTGATGAAATGGGACCTAAAGTAGGACCCAAACTGGCACAAAATTATCTTTTTTCTTCAAAGGTATACATTTTTTGGTGACACATTTAGCCCCCACTTTAGTGCCCATATGACTCTATGTGCATATGTAAGCTAAAGGACTCTAAACAAACAACGCACCTTATTTTCATAAAAGGATACTCATTTACAGGGTGGGAGAATGAAGCCCCTAGTGTAGTTATCTGTAGAACCATAACGTTAGGAACCACATCCTACAACATAAATTCATTATAAGTCCTATAAATCCTCTTATCTAATCCCTAGAGATCAAATTTGAGGGTATATGTATGCCCCCCTTGATTCTTCTTGCTTTACAGAGGTGGAATCAAGGTAGCAATCTAGCCACGTCGAATAAGGACATGCATATTAGAGGGAATTTCTAAGTACCATGCCTCACAATGATAGGTGAGTGATGATTTAGGTCATGGAAACATGATTCAGACACAATGAACGGCATCAAAAAAAGAGTTCACTAGCACCCGGTATGTTGGTTTGAATGAAAAAGCACACTAAAAGGCTAACAAAGTAAAAAGGTATGATTGCGCACATGTGTGTAAAAATGAGTTAGTAAAAAGAAATGAAAATAGAGTAAACATGCACTTACTTGCTCATTTACCTTGTGTATTATTGAAGAGTGACGAGAAGAGAGTGAGAGGATGTCGAGCACATGTGATTTCACCCTTGTGAGATTGGATGTGTTGTGGGATCGGGTGGCGAGTGATAGCCACCAGCATGAGGTCAGTTGATTCTGGAGCTTTTTCTTTGTGATTTTTTAATTATGAAATGAAATTATTGCATACTTAGATTAAATTAGGATCCTAGAAAAAAAGTTCACAAAGTGTCCCTTTTTTTCACAAAATGTCCCTTTTGTTCACAAAGTGTCCCTTTTGTTCACAAAGTGTCCCTTTTCTTCGCAAAGTGTCTTGTTTCTTCGCAAAGTGTCTTGTTTCTTCACGAAGTGTCCCAAAAGGGTTCTAAAGTTTCTAGGGCCATAGGAAAAGCATACTAGAACAACATTAGCACACTTGCATGATGAATTAGAGTAAAATTGAAGAGATTAGATGATTTAGATAGCATATTTGGATGATTTTTATAGGTACCCACTCGTTCTCATCAACATCTAGAGGTGGTAGACAGCTGAATTTCCTAAGAGACTTGGCTCCAACTTTATCATTAGCGGAGACAGAGCATCTCCAGGCAGTGTGTATTTACTAGGCATATCTCATTCCTCCTATGATATATCATGATGCTATGTTGATGGCTTTGTGTGAGAGGTGGAATGTCGATACATGCACCTTTCACCTACCGATAGATGAGATGACCATCATGTTAGACGACATCCATTGCATACTCTGAGTCCCTATTTAGGGGGAGTGGGTGTGATTACAGAGGGGATAGTCCTTCTGAGAGTAGCGGAAAAATATGCAGTACTGCCTCGAGGGTTCGGTACATGATGACAGAGTCGCAGGGTAGATCGAGCTAGCGATGTTACTCTATTCGTGAAAACTAGTGGTGAGGAAGATTATGATGCACACCATAATACTGGTCCTCTTGTCGGATAGGTGAGAAGCACATCTGGAGGGTGGTCTAGTACATCTAGTACAGGGGATGGCAAAGCATTGGACTACTTATGTGTGGGGACGATGCATTCTAGCATATTTATACTATGACCTTAGTCGGTTTGTATTCTAGGAGCTTGATAGTATGGTACATTACATGCTCTTATAGGTATGGTGCTTAGAGCATATCACATGTACATGACCAAGTGGCTTCCCGTATCTGACAATAGTGGGCTAGCCACAGCATTTGGCTATCCATTATGATAGCTATGGTAGTATGGTGATCTACACTTTTGGAGGGTGAGATTCGACCGACTGGATGAGGAGGATATCTTGTAGAGGTCGTACTAGCTTGTTCTATAGTGGAAAGATCACACCAAACAACTGAGGAGGTTACAAATGAGAAACTTCTTGGTAGGATGACATGATCACATAGTGCATACATTCTACTATGATCGGGTTATGAGGTAGTTTGGATAGGCACAAACACCACCACAGCCACGGTCATCATTCAAGAGGTTTGTTCGGAGTGCTCAGAGGCCAAGGGATACGGCACAGTTCACACTTGATGATTTCATCGAGAGTGACTCCGACTATTCGGATCATGACCACCCACCTATGGATGATGTAGATGATATTGGTGCCACATGGGACCATAAGGAGTGGTGGAGAGCATCGCGACCAGAGCCAGTGTTCCTAATGGATAAGCCATTGGGAGAGGTAGAGCCTATGCCAGATGAGGGGGAGGAGAGAGAGAGAGAGAGAGGATAGAGCTAGGGAGACATGGTATAGGGCTATTAACATATTTACTAATATTATTGATGAGTATGATGAGGAGGCAGACCCAAATTATGACGAGCAAAAGGGAGAGGAGGAGGAGGAGAGAGTAGAGGAGCCACCCCTGAGTGATGATGATGATGTCACATTCAGGGACCAATATGAGTAGGAGGAGGTCTCACCTGTATATATGACTAGATCCTAGACAGTAGTAGTAGCAGGTTCCATCACTCATAGCCGAGGGGAGGGGAGCACTTCATCAATGCCCCTACATAGGATGAGGTGGGCATTCCACATTCCACTAGAGATATAGGTGATGATAATTAATTTTTATGTGTGTATGTGTTATATTTTGATGTATGATTTAATGCATATATATATCATGATGTGTTATTGATGAAATTTCGTTTTGATTTTGCAAGGCCTACAAAGGGTTGGTGAGAGTTCCTACATCAGGCAATCATAGAGATAGTGTCAGCGACGCTCGACGAAGAGGAGATGGATATTGACTGCGTGCCCCCACCAATCATGGAGAAAGAGCTAGATACTCTGAGAGCCTTTGTGAGACTATAGGAAGCCTATAAGGGCCTAAGGAGGTAGATCTATCGAGTGAGGGTTGCACCATAGGTATAGCCATCACAACCCCCAATAGAGGTGGAGAGATTGGAGAGAGAGGTGGAGCGATTATAGATAAAGAGGGACCAAATAGCAAGTGAGCAACGATTGACACTCACGCGAATGGAGAGGATGGATTTCACACTCTGATTTTGTGGATCATGATCACAATCACACATGACTATCTCCCAACGTCCCACTATCAATGCAACTTGAGTACCAGATCTCGAGGGATCTAGTAATCACAGTCCTCAGTGACACTGTATGCTATGATGATATGTACCAAAAGGCTTTTTGATATATGCATTTGTATTTGAGATGATGTAATTTATTTGTGTGAATGTTAAATTGTAATGTGATTAATTAAATAGCCTTTAGTAGATTATTTAATTAATGGCAACATGATTTAATAGAATGTATGTGATCAGATTAAAACATATTAGAATGTATATTAGAGTCAACACAAAGAGGAAATATGTTATGCGCTTATGATTTTAAAGTAACATAACACACGGGAAGGAAAAGGGTGAATAGTATGAAATCTAAAGTAATTATAAAGATAAAGTAAATAATCACTTTAGTGTTCAAGACACATGCAAAATGATTTTTCAAGAACAAAGCAATGAGAAATCCCATAGGATAAAATGTGATAGCATTATAAACACTGCTCTAGGATTCATATCATTCCAAAAGGGGATTAGACATAATACCTATGCAAATGCGCGGCATTAATGGGATCTTTAAGAGGAGTTCCATCATGCTCGGTTAAGGTATAAGCTCCAAATCCATAATTTGTATCGATCACATAGGGGCCTAAACAATTAGAACTGAATTTACCTTTGTTAGCATAATCAACGATGGTGTTACATTGGTTTTCATATAAACCAAATCACCTTTGTTAAATGTCCTAGGAATGACACCAACATCGTGCTTCTATTGCAACTGTTTAGCATAAGCCTGAAGATGCTCGAGAGTGTTAATGCATTGTTCATCAAGCAATTCAAGTTGGTGTAGGCATTGTTTCACATAAGTGCCATTATCGACAAGGCCATGGAGAGCAATCCTCAATGTGGGGATTTCTAACTCTAGCGGTAGAATAGCTTTGGTACTATAAACAAGGGTGAAAGGGGTATTTCCAATAGAAGAATGAACACTTGTGCGATATGCCCATAACGCATATTGCAATTGTGTATTCCAATATTTTTGGTTTTCATTAACAGTCTTCTTAAGGCTTTGTTCAAGGATTTTATTAATATTTTTGGCTTGACCATTGGACTGAGGATAATAAGGGGTTGAAAAATGATGTTGAATATGGAAGGTCTCAAGAAACTTCTTCACATCATTGTTCTTAAAGGGTGTACCATTATTTGAGACTAATGCGGAAGGAAGACCAAAGCAAGCGATAATGTGTTCCAATAAGAAATGACATATCACCTCAATAGTTGTGGATTGGAGGCGGATGGCTTCAACCCATTTAGTGAAATAGTTAGTAGTAGTAAGGATGAACGTATGTCTAGTAAAAGAAGGTGGGGTGATTTTTCCAATTAGATCCAATCCCCACACTGAGAACGGCCAAATAGGTATTTGGGTATGAAGCTTAGAAGCAGAAGCGTGGATCAAATGACTATATTCCTGGCACTAATGACATTGCTTAACATACGCATAGTGATCTTTTTCCATGTTTTTCCAATAATAACCCATGCAAAGGAGTTTTTGCATTAAGTTTTTTCCGCCAAAATGTCTGCCACACGTATCAAAATGAGCTTTTTCGAGGGCGACATGAGTTTTAGCATCCTTGAGGCATCGCAAAAGGATTACATAAAAGGATTTGGGAATAGTACTATCTTTTAGATAATTATAGATGGAATCATACCATTCACACTAATTATCAGGGAAAGTGGGACAGACATCATTACCTATGTATTGGTGATGAAGGGTTTCATAATTGGATATATGGTAAAGACTACTTTTTCAGAAGGATCTACAGGAGATATAAGAGAGGTTGCACTAGCCATTGCATCTGCATGGTGATTTTCTTTGCGAGGGATATTATCGATGGTGAAGGCATCAAACTATGCTAACAAATTGAGAACAATATCCTTATATTGTGATAGTTTATCATGTTTAGTTTGATATAGACCATGTATTTATTTAATCACTAATTATGAATCACCATAGATCTTTATATCTTTGACCCCATGACTAAAGCAGCGCGTAATCCAATGATTAACGCTTCATACTCAGCTATGTTGTTTGTACATAAAAAATTGAGGCGATAGGATAAGGGAATGGGCTTTGCTATAGGTGAAATTAAAATAACTCCAGCACCAGAGCCTGTTGTACACTTGGATCCATCAAATTACAATTCCCATGTAGGAAGGTCTACAGTAAACACACTATCATCAGGGAAAGATTCAGTGGTGATTAATGCTAAAGGTGAAGGAGCATCGGCTAAATGGTCAATTAGGGCTTGGCCTTTGATTTCTTTTTGAGCAATAAACTTAGGTCAAACTCAATTAACAACATGACCCATTTAGCAAGACGTCGGGAAAGATCTATTTTATTAAAAAGATATCAAAGAGGATCAAACTTTTTCATCACTTGTACTTTGGCATTAAGTAAGTAATGTCACAACTTACTAGTAGAGAATACAAGAGTCAGACATTGTTTTTCAATTATTGAGTAACGGGTCTCATAATCAAGGAGCATTCTACTAATATAGTAAACAGGATGCTCTTTACCATTAGGATCTTGTTTAACCAACAATGTAGCAAGAGCATGGGCAAAAGCAGCTATGTAAAGGATGAAAGGTTGGTTGGGTATAGAAGGTTGTAAAATAGGTGGAGTTGTGAGGTGTTCCTTTAAGCTCTCAAAGCCTTGTTTAGAATTATCATTCCAATCGAAATTGACATCCTTTTTAAGGAGATGTGTGAAGGGTAATGTATGATCGGCTAAGCAAGTGATAAAATGATGAATGGCTTGTATCCATCCTTGTAATGTACGTAATTGGGAGATGTTATGAGGTGGTGGAATATTAATTATAGCTTCAAATTCTTTGTATCCAGCTCGATTCCTTTGTGAGATATGATAAACCCTAAAATTTTACCACTATCTACTCCAAAGACACACTTTTCTGGATTTAAGCGCATGTTATATTTTCACATTCACATTATCTTGATGGGTTAAGGATTTAGAAAGAATTTCATCAACATAATCTTCTAAGATTTTTTGGATGTAATCATGGAAGATTAAGGTCATTTCTCATTGATAAGTAGCACCAGCATTCTTTAAACCAAAAGGTATCATAACCCAACAAAATGTTCCCCAAGCGGATCTAAAGGTCATCTTGTATTGATCTTGTGGGTTAATGAAGATTTGATTATACCCAGAAAATCCATCCATAAAGGATAACAAAGCATGTCCAGCAGTGGAATCCATGATCATGTCGATGTTAGGAAGAGGAAAGTCGTCTTTTAAAGAGGCCTTATTCAAGTCTCTAAAATTCGTACATATCCTAACATGATTATCAATTTTTGCCACCACGACAATGTTTGATATCCAAGGAGAATAATCAATAGGGTGAATGAAACCCGTGTCAAGGAGTTTTTCAAGTTCTCCTTTAACATGAAAGGCTATCTTAGGATTCATTTTTTGAATCTTTTGGCGAACTGGCTTAGTCTTTTCAACAAAGACAATGTTATGGGTAACTATCTGGGGATCTATTTCAGGCATATCAAAATATTTCCAAGCAAATAGTTCAAGAAAGGTATGAAGCAAGGTTGCAAGGTCTTCTTGTTCCTCATCATCAAGGCACATCCTGATTTTAATGACTTTATCTTTGTCATCAATATCCATTGGTATGTCAAGGGTATCTCCTAAAGGGAGTGCATTAGACTTAGGAACTTCAGGATCATATGGTTCCATACTTGTGTGAGGTTGATTAACGTTATGAAGGGTTTGTTTAGAACTTATCATAGCACAAGAGACATGTTTCTTGGAGTGATAAGTTCTATCCAAAGCACCTAAAAAGTGTTTCAAATCATCATCGTCATGAACATAGGTGAATAGGGGAGAATCTACATCAAGAAATTTAGGATATTTAAGAGTGAGGTTGGTTCTTGATGTATATGTTATAATGTTGATGTTGAGAGAGGGTCTTTGATTGGTTTTCGTAGCTTTTGAAAAGGAAAACCCTAGACCAGTTTTAGTTCCTTGTGTATTAGGTTCAATGGGTATGCGAATGCCTTGTTCATGCTTGTCGCATCCTTTACCATTGTAGCCTAATTGTTTCAAAATATCATAACCCCATCCATAAAGTATTTCCATTTCTTGTGGGTTAGGGAGTTGTTGATAATCTATCTCATCAAAATTTGTTGTATAAGTTTTATGTTCTTGTAAGAGAGATGAGGTAGATGGGTAGGAAGGGTGTTCCTCTTGTTGGGTAGAGAGGACAACTGATTGTTCTTGTTGAGTATCCTCTTTTCATGTGACAATAGACTCACCCATAAAGGAAGGGGTAAATTCTAAAGATCCCCAATCGTCACCAATTAAATTAAACTTGGGTTGATCTTCGCGTTGGTCTTTCTTAGGAGGGGCAATATTGGATATAGGAATTAAGGTATGAAGAGGACTTGATGTGCCCTTTTCAAATTGTAAGCAACTCTTGAGTTCGGGGTCTATGTCAATTTGATAAACTTTTTTATTATAAACATATTTAATTTTTCGATGAAGGGTCGAGGGTACCACATGCATCTCATGTATCCATGGTCATCCCAAGAGGAGATTATAAGAAAGGTCATAGGACATGACATGAATAGGATTTTGTAGCGTAACTGAACTGACAATAATGGGTAAGGTGATGACACCAAGAGGTTTCTTTATAACATTTTCAAATCCTCTAATGGATAAGGAATCAGATTGGATTTGTGATCAATCGAAATGTAACCTATCAAGAAGCTTCACACTACACACATTTAGGGTAGATCCATTGTTAATGAGGGTCCTTTTGATACCTATCCAATCATACTAGGCTATAATCATAAAGGCTTCATTTTGTTTTCTTAACTCTAATGGAGGGAGCACATGTTGATAGAAAGTAATGTCCACATTAGTTGTGTTCATTTCATGTAGGAAAGCTACCACATCATTAGCATTCATACCAAGAGGGACCTGTTATGCCTTGCATAACCACCTCATCTTTTGCCTTGGTCAAAATGGGTCCCCCTTTGTTTATTTTTATCTCTTTTTGTTTTTCAAACAAATTCTGGAGTCTTTTGCTTGCAAAACTTTGTTTATTTTTGTTTTAGTCTATCGGAATTGGAACCAGAACCAAATCGGGTTCTAAAACTTCTTTCAAAACTCATTTTGATTCCCATCCCGACAGTCTTTCTTTATTGACCTTTTCTTTTGTCTTTATCGAAGCCAGAACCAGACTGGATATTAAGTTGGTGTTTATTGAAAATTGTGAAATCAAAATCCATCTTGTCTCCGCCTCCGCTATTTCAACTTTTCGTTTTAGTCTAAGTCCTTGTGTTAAGTTTTATTATGTCGGTCTTTTGTTTTACTCTTTGTGTTTGGTTTCATTTTGTGCTTTGTTAATGGACTCGAGCCTGGAACGGGAATGAAGTTAGGAAATTTCTTAAGTTTCGAATCAGTTTCCATTTCGATTCCGCCCCCGCCATTATCTGTGTCATTGACTTTTTTACTGAAGTCGCACTGTAGAGAAGTGTTTGTTCTCTTTCATTTCCAACTCCGCCCGACTACATTTAATGCATTAATGACAGTTGTCCACGTAGGTAGAAATTCTCATTTTTACCTTCATTAGGGATTAAACCTATCATTATTATCATTATTGAAAACTTGAAGAGTGAAATAGAGTTGCTGCGGAGTCCATCTAAGCGAATCAATTGAAGGAGAAGGAGATAATTGTTGTGAATCAATTCAGAAGGTTAGCCAGGTCTTGTGTTCAAGGTAGGGTTCTGCTCTAGTTTTTCTTTATTTTTCTTTTGTGCTCTTCATTCGTATTGTTTGATTTGGATCTTTGAATGGGATCGATTTCTTGAAGTTTTGTGTGTGTGTGTTCTTTCTTTTTGTTTGTTGTTCTTGTTTTTATGATTGATTTTCTGGTTTTATAGTGAGTTAGGGCACGGTCGCTTTCACATTTTTTCATGATCATGTCGTATTGGGTTAGGTTTTTAAATATAGATTTAGTTAGGGTTTTTTTTTTTTCATAGTGAGGTAGATTGAATTCATGTCTTTATAGTGAGTTAGGGTTAGTTGAATCTTGTTTTTACTTAGAGTTTTGTCGTGCATTCAATCTGGTAAATTAGGAGGGGTTAAATCTATGCCTTAGTTTTGTTGTGTTTTCTAGATTAGGGTTTCGTGTGTTTCGGTGATTGCATTTAAAAGTTTTAAATATGATGCCCTAAAATATAGTCGTCCCCCTGGTCATATGGGGATGGTTCTATCAAGTCCTAGGTTAGCCCCATGTTGTTTTGAAAATTGCCTGGTTTGAAACCATGAAGTTCTATATAAAATTGATGAAGTTGTTTATGACGTCATGGTCAACCTAGGCGAAAGTGGGATTGGAATCGATTTTGAACTTGAAAAATTATGTTTTCCAAAAGGTATCGATTCCATTTCCATCCCGTCTCCGGCTCCGCTTAAAGTGAGAAGCCTTCCTTCAAAATAGCGATAATCTAGATGGAAGCGGAATCGGAACGAAATAAGAATATGAAATAGAAAAATCTGAGGAAAACCAAGTTTGTTTTCATTTCGGTTCCGGTTCCGATTCCGGTTCCGATCACATTTTCATTTTGACTCTGAGCCCGCTTCTTGTTAGTAGAGTTACCATTCCATTTTCGACTCTGATCCCGACAGTGTGTTAAAAGAGATTGTTTAGAATATGTTTCTGTTTGGTTCCGCCTCTGATGTATACATGAAAGGTATGGTTTTGAAACATGTTTTATAATGATATTGAAAGATCTAATTAGAGGTTTTTGTGGCAGGAAAGCTAGAAAATGTTAGGAACATCAGGAGAAGCTACTCAAAGGAATCGGCCTATAGGAACATCAAAGGCAGCATCTAAACCAAAGAAGATCAAGCCTGAACAATTGCCTTATACCTTGAGGTATAATCACAGGAGTCCTATTGTGAAAGTAAGCAAAGTAAAGTTAGACTGGTCAGATATCACTAACACAAACTTGGGCCAGTACAACTTTGAGGAGGCATATGCTGAAACATTCAATGAGGATGTGATGCCTAGAACAAAGAGGATTGTTGAGTCTGGTTTGGCTCATATCACTTTGTTTCCTTTGTCAATCCAATGCCCAAATTTGATCTTAACGGCAGCCAATGCCTACAATCCTATTACCAGACAATGCATGGATTCACAGAACAATGTGATCATTGATCTCACCCTTTAGGCATTTCAAAATATATTCAATGTCCCAGATCCTAAGAATTTGGTGCAGTTGGATGAGGCAGAGGCCTTGGATAAATATAGTAAGTATAAGGACTCCAATAAGTCTCATTTGAATAAAAAGTGGTTGAAGACGGAGAAGAAATCTTTAAGCAAGCTTACAGACCATCCAAAGAGGGCAGATTTCTATAAGGAGGTATCAAATTTAATCATGATGTTGTCTAGAGTTTTTGGGAAGAGAGATACATTTCAGTTCAAGGAGTGGATGTTTCCTTTCATCCAGACAATCTTAAATGGAGCCCAGCAGTTTGATTGGCTGATGATACTGTTAAATGCTATTCATGATCAACTGACCAATATTAGGCAGACTAAATGCTTCTTTATGACCTCTTACATTGTGTATGTAGCAGCAAGGTTGGGTATTTTCCCAGGTTTAAACAGAGTAGGAATAATGGGAGTCTTGGATGGATAGAAGAAAGTGTGGGAGCATTATGACCAGTTGTCTCTTCAGGTTGTTGAGACTCAGTTCAAAAGAGTCAATGATGCATTCATATATGTAGTCATCAACCAATTGAATGGAGATGCAGGGTACAAGCTGAGCCAAGAAGCCATGGCATTCATTTTTGAATGGGGATGTTGGTACATTCAATACCCTAAATTCACATATTTCAGGTTAGTTGGTTTTGAAGGCCATCCACATTTGCTTCCAAGGTGTTGTAATTACATGATAGTGTTGATGGAGTTTGTATATCATGCTCTTGGAGTTAATGCTCGGCTTGGAATAAAACATAAGATAGGATGTCACAAGTTTCCCATGAAGTTGGGTGAGTATGGCTGTCAACATTTGGTAGGAGAAAAGGTGGTCTGCAGGGAGTTGATACAGTTGAAGTTGGGTTTATACACAACCCGTAAGTATTTTGACCCAAAGGGTAAGATGCATGCCTTGTTACTTTCTGTGTTTGACAAGCATTTCAATTTGTTCTAAGATTTCTGGAGTGACCGACAAGATGAGTATGACTTAAGGAAAAAAAATTATGAGAGGTTATCTATCTCACTCATGGCAGAACTTGGAGTTAGAAATGACATTCCTGACACTTTGGTGGATGATGGAATTGTATTGGATCTATCTTATGAGGCTTTGAACATAGGAACCAAGAGCTTGGATCCAATTGATTGGAACAGTGAAGAAACTATTCATATTAAGCAGATTGGAAGGATAGTATTGGATAGGAGTGTGCAGCGGTTGATGTTAAGAACTCAAGCTCCTCAAGGACTAGCTCTTTAAAAGGGAAAAGGGTATAAGAGGCTTAAAAGGAAGACACCTCCCAAGGAGCCTTTGGAGTTCTTTCCCCCAGATATTGAAGAGATAGAACTTGAAGCAGCAGGGGATGAAGAGGAAACACAAGAGGGAGATGTTCAAATAGGATCAGTTGTTTCAACACCTGCATTAGGTGAATCTTCCACACAAGTTCCACTTGCAAAGCAGCAGAGTGAAGAAGTTTGAAAGGGAGCTCTTCATAGTATGGCTGAAACTACAAAGGGAAAGGAAGTGGAGAAGGAAATTCTAGATGTTGGAACGGATTCAGATGAAACTGTGTCAGAGAAAGATTTACAAGAAAATATGCCTCTAGAGGAGGATATTGAGCAGGTTTTGACACAAGAAGATCAATGGACGTTGTTTGAAGAGGCGAAAAAGGATTTTGATGCAAGGGTTGTGGCCTTAGAGAAATAAAAGGAAATTGATGCCAAGGCACGAGCTAATGATATACTGCAACAGAAACAATTTAAAGCCAAATGAATTGAAGCTAAGGCAGTTGCTGATGAAGTAGAGAGACAGAAAAGGCAACAAGAATATGAACTCAAGGTTAAAGAAGAGAATGACAAGTTGGAACTAATACAAAAGATTCATGACATTGAAGAAGAGAAGGCAAGAAACCAGAGGGAGAAAGAAATCTTGGTTGCCAAGTTAACACTTGCTAAGGAAGCTCGCCAAAAGGAAGGAGAAGCAGAACAATTATGAAAGGAAAGAGAGGCTGAAGAGCTGGTTAAGAAACAACAACAACAACAAGCAAAGGCAAAAAAAATTAAGGCTTTGGAGGCAGAAAGACTAGAGAGAGAAACACTAGAGGCTTTAGAGAAAGAGAAACTGGAAAAGGAAGCTCTAGAGGAAGGAAAATTAGAAAAGGAAAGATTGGAAAGGGACAAAGTGGAGAGAGATCGGTTGAAGAAAGAAGAGGAAGATAAGAAGATACAAGAACAAAAAGATAGGGAAGAGGCTGAAAAGCTTGTGCAAATGCATGTGGTGCAAGAATAGCAAGAGAAATCAAGGGGTGATTCTCAACCCCGGGTAAATATGCAACCACCTTCTACCATTGCTTCCTCTTCTACTATGATGACTACTACTCCATGTGTTCCCACTTGGCTAAAACTAGACCTGCAGAAAAGAACAGTAACACCTTCACAACCTCTCAATTGGGAGGATATGATGAAATAAATTGAGCAAGAGAGGCCTAAAAAGAAGGCCAAGATCCTACACTCTACCAGACTCACAGACAAAGGAGATATTGTTGTTGAGTGTGCCATGCCAATGACAGAAAAGGAGGTAGAGGACATGCAGCTAACAGATTATCAATTGAGTACTGTCAACTTGGGAAGGCCCACTAGGAATCAGCAAATGAACCTAATTGATGTGGTGGCTTCAACAACCAAGTCAAGAATGATAAAAGATAAACAGACGAACGATGAGCTTAAGGCTCAGTTGGATCAATTACATTCATTTTTGAAAAGTGTCTCCTCTCCGAGATCACAACAGGTAATGGCCATTGAGACTCCAATTTTGTTAAGCAAAAAGGAGGTAGATGATTTGGTGTGGGTAAGAGGCAAAGCAGAGATGGTAGATAGATGGATAGACAAGTGGAATCGAGAATTAAGTGAAGTTTTGGTTGAGGGTTTTGAAGTTTACAAAGGCACGGAAGAGTTAATAAGAGAAATGCATCAATACATTGAAGCATCAGAGAAACAAGAAGAAGAGTATAAAGAATATAGTCAAAAATTGGAGAAAGTTAATACATTGCCTTTGACTACTCTTCTTGAATAGTCAATACTTGAGGAAGATAATAAAGATTTTGTTGGGGAAACCTCTCATATACTCTGATTCAGAGCACATTTCTTGTGTAAACATAGGGATGAGGTCCAAAATGTTGTTAATAATCTAACTGAACAGTTTGAAGAGCTGGAGGCGGTTATTGCTATCATAGTGGATGTCAATGTATTAACCAAGGAAGGCATGCCTTTGAGTCAGATCAAAGAAAAATGGGATGAAATATTTAGAGGACTCATGCAGAAAGGAGATGATGGAGAAGATCTGATGATAGATCGACTAATGGATGTCAAAGAAGAAATAAAAGCAGCTAGAAGAGAGTTGGAAAAGATGAAAGGTATGAGAGGGTTTGTTGCAGAAGAGTTGGAGCGAATTAAATTAGAAGACAGCTGGGTTGACAGGCTAGAAATAGATATATTACAGCAAGTCTTCTCCAGTTATGATGAATTCATTGCAGACCCAGCTTCACATGCATAGATCTCCCACATGCATGACTTTCTTCTTCCTTGCATGTGCATGCAGTACTGACAGTTTTGAAGCGCAAGATATTTTTTCTCTTCTTTTCTATTCTCCAATTTAAACTAAATGTCTAATGTAATAACCCAAGATCAAGTTGATCTAAGTTTCCAAGAAATTTTTTGTTCCTAAAAGGGTGGATGACTTAAAATAGAATTGTAGTTCAAATTTTGTATATCTATAAATACCCTTTGGGTATCATATTGTAAAAAGGTCGGCTAATTGAGAATAGAATTGGCTTACCTAATATTAGGAGATAGAATTTTGTAGTGATTACTAAGATACATTGTTACTAGATACTTTACAGTTAATAAAATTACATGTTTATGCAATATGGTGTTAGAATTGAGTTTTACTTGATAAGGCTGATAAGTTATAATCTATCTAAATGCCAATGATTGTGAAGCATGCTAGTTTCTTATGTGATGAAAGTCATTAGAAGAAACCAAATTTAAGGAATGTCTTGTTAGATTATCATTGAATTGAAGTTATTAAAGTTTGTTGATCTATGACCTTGGCAATGAATGGATGTGTGTTCTTTTGAAATCTATTAAATTAAGCACATTAGATGCATGCAATGGTATAGTTTATTCTGTAAATTGTGTCATGCTTTGGTTTTGTGATCTGTTAGAAAACATTCATTGTTGAATTTATATGACTGGATACTAGATAAATTTGATTCATACTTACTGGTTTACCCTGTGATCTATCTTTTTCTTTTGTTTGAAACCCCTTTATTTACAAGAACGGTTTCATAAAAAATGAGTCATTGCTTGAATCTTTTGTTACCAGCACAAGCCCCTTGAACATTATAGTTGCATGAACCGACTGAGTGACACCAAACAGTTGAGAACCAACTACCAGGACCTTGGGAGTTAGGCTACTATATGTTGTCTTTCTTTTTCAAGAGAAATAGAGTAGAAATATCTTGTTTTAACGTTGTTTGTGTCATTTTCACCATCAACGGGACCAGTATCTGTCGCAATGTCGTTTGAAGCATAGAATGATAGTTAGAAGAATTCTAAAGGAGATCCCAAAGGAAAATCTTGGCGGGAGTGTTTTTAAGTTGTTCAACCAAATCATACTCCCTAAGTTGTGAGTTTAAATGAGGAGTTGTATGTAAGATAGGACTGGGTAAGGGGGAAAGTGGAGGTAGATGGTTGTTGGGGATGTGTGCTATTATAGGTATAATGAGTGTGAGTGACAATATCATGCTTAGGAGGGTAAAGGGTAAACTCGAGTTGGGATGGGGTTGGAGGTGTAGGGGAAGGTGGGTAAAGAATGAATTGGGGTTGGATGACATTAACATCATTTTTTTTAGGTTGTTCATCATGAAAAACCTTAGTGGATGAAGTTGGGGAGATGAAATCCTAGAGGAATTCATCTAATATACCCATATCATCACAACTAAGATATCTGGAAGACAAGGGTGGGGAGGGTTTAACTATATCATTACCAACCTTAGTGGATGAAGTGAGTGAGAGGAAGCCTTGAAGGGATTCATCTAACTTATCAAAATCATCACTACTAAAAGGTTTAGACGATATAGTATTCCTATAGTGAAGAAGTGTGTGCATTGTATTATGTGAGGTTGTTATGTTTTCAGGTGTATATATTCCACTGAAATTGCTTTGAAAGAACTAGGAACTAAAGCGGAAAAGGAAACATGTAAAGCTCTAATACTACTCATAAATGCCATTTTAAGCTAATACTAACCATATAACAAAGAATAACAGAACTGGAACCAAACATAAACTGAAGGAAACAAAAAGTATAGAATTTGGAACTTGTAAATGCAAGAATTACTGAAGCAAAATGTATATTGGGACTAGGTCGCCCAGGGTGGCGACTTAGTCCTAGCATGAGTATTTTTGAGTGTGTTCTATATTTTCTAATGAAAAATGAAAGTTTATGGAATGTAATGTGCAGGGTTATATGATATATGCCAATTTTTTGTATTATGCAAGGAGATGAATGCCAAATATGGGTTTTGTTCACTAATGCAAAATGGAAAACCCTAGGATGTCTTTTTAAACAATGCAACATTCAATGCTAGGCTAAAGAGAAGTTTCCTAGGATCTAAATGCAGACTAAATTAGAAGTATAATGTGTGTAAATTTAGGTTCACCAAAATGAACCGTAAAGTTTAATACTTTGGGTGGAGGTATAGGAATGAGTCCTCTACAACTTTTAGGTTTCTCACCTAGGAGGAAGAGGGTTTTCCTACACCAACTAGGCATTATTAAACCTTGTGTTTCATTCAATACTAGGGATTGAATATGTAATGGAATGTGCAAAGTACTGAAATATGAGATATAAATCTTACTCTTTAACCTAAACTAAGGGAGTCTATGATGTTGGAAAACACATAATGTATCATAACAATACTAAAGGAAGATTAAACTAAATAAAATAACCTATTCAGTCAAATGAGTGCACCCAGAAACTAATGTAGGCCAAAGAGGAATTTGTAGAAGCCTCGAAAAACTAGGAAAATTAGAGTTTTAAGCCACCTAGGACACTTACGCCTTGTGGGGTGACCTAGTCCCTTTGCAAGAAAACTATTATGGAAGGCATGTCTGCCAACTAGGTCTCCAAATCTACAATTTTTTGTGTCAGGAACCTCTAGTAGGACTAGGTCGCCACTATGGGCAACCTAGTCCCTTTCAAATTTTCTAGAAAATTGAAAGTGGACACAAAGGCTTCTGGTTTGTATTTTGCTTCTTTACGAGAATCCGAAACTAGATCTACAAAATGACCTACAAAATAGAAGATATTTGGGTTTCTAATGTGGGGTTTTCCTTGGTCAAACCCCTATTTTATATTTAAACTTGTAATGGAATAGAAAATTTGCATAAACCCTAGCCCTAAGTGTGTCTAGAACTAGGAAAACCTGAAATAAAGTAAAACCTTGTTCTATTATGCTAGAATAAGATTTATGTAATAGATTTGAAATGATGCAAGACTTCAACCCTAGAAACCCTACAGCATTGCAAATGAGTACAAAAGAGGAATGCAAATGCGATGAAAACCTTAAATCTAAAAATGGGATGAAAGTAGAAGATGGAGTAACTTTGAAAATGGTCTTTAGGAGTGATTTCGGTGGCTAGTTTTACCTCTTCAACCTAGATTTCTCCATGAATCTCCATAGGCATCTATCTTCAACCTTTGTCAATGTGTGATCTTGGATGTGAAGTGAGCTTGAAGACCTACAAAAATCCCTAATTTGTTGTCCAAAAGCTTTAAATTTTGTTGTGAGAGATATGAATCTTCTTGAGGAAGATGTTTTGCACTTGATTCTTGGAGTTGGATGTGAAAAATGATTAAGAGAGAAAGGAAAAATGACCTAAAAACAAGTATTTATAAGAAAAAGACCTAATTGTCAGGAATTTTGACCTAAGAGGTCGACACCCATTGGGAACTTATGATAGAATATTCATTTCCCACTTGAAACTTCAAAAATCCTCAAAAAGGACTAGGTCGCCAACTTGGGCGACCTAGTCCCACTAAGGGATTTTAAAGTGGGAATAGTGGTTTTTGATTAATTTTGATATTGCTTGCCAGGGGTTAAATGATCCCTTAGGTATAATAGGCCTCAAAGTCAAAATTAACCAACCTTAGGGGCCTATAAATGTTGTTTTAGGGTGAT
The DNA here is from genome assembly GCA_007115665.2 of Sequoiadendron giganteum. Classification (NCBI taxonomy): domain Eukaryota; kingdom Viridiplantae; phylum Streptophyta; class Pinopsida; order Cupressales; family Cupressaceae; genus Sequoiadendron; species Sequoiadendron giganteum. The sequence continues at coordinate 943,670,249 of CM021100.1, read as the reverse complement.
AATTGATGAAATGGGACCAAAAGTAGGACCAAAACGGGCATAAAATTATCCTTTTCTTCAAAGGTATACAATTTTTAGTGACACGGTGGTAAAGGATGTGGAAAGAAAGAACAAGGCTTTTGTGTCCCTATAGAGCCTAGCATGCAAGAGATAAATATTGGTTTGGGGTATTTCCCTTCTAATATTATGCAAGAAACAAAGAGACCATCGTTAAATATCAACACCATCATGTGCAAACCAAAAATTAATCTCACATTGAAACATCCTGAATTGCTTGATATTGATTCCGAACCATCATGGGAATACTTTGAGGATGATGAATCCTTGAAGAAAATTTTAGGAGTTTATGACAAACCATCTACTACTCCTTAAAAGAAAAAGGTTACATGTGATATGATTAGCACCAAACAAAAATATGCAGAAGAGGAAAGTAATGAGATAGATATGACCAAAGAGGAATACAACCCTGAATTTCCAAAACCAAGTGCACCTCCTCTAGGAGATACAATTGGCATACCAATGGACATCAATGATAAGGAGAAATTTATTAAGATAGGAGAGTTCCTTGATGATGAAGAACAAGAAGATCACACAATGTTACTCCATGAATTTCCCTAACTTTTTTCTTGGAAATATTCGGATAATGCCAAGAATCGGTGCTAAGATAGTGACACACAACATTGTCCTTGCAGCACCAGCACTGAAAATGTTAAGTTGGTCAAACAAAAGATACGAAAGATGAATCCTAAGATATCCTTGCTAGTTAAAGAAGAGATTGAAAAACTCCTTGAGGTTGGTTTCATAAGACCTATAGATTATTCTCCTTAGATCTCAAACATTGTCATAGTTGCAAAACTTGACAATCGTATCAGGATGTGTATGTATTTTCATGATTTGAATAAAGCATCTTTAAAATATGATTTTCCCCTTCCTAATATTGGCATGATAGTAGACTCAACTGAAGGACATGCTTTGTTGTCATTCATGGATGGATTTTATGGATACAAACAAATCTTTATCAACCCTCAAGACCAATACAAAATAGCATTTACAACAACTTGGAGAACATTTTTTTGGTTCATGATGCCTTTTGGATTGAAGAATGCAAGCACAACATATCAGCGAGCTATGAAATTAATATTTCATGATTACATACATAAGATTTTGGAAGACTATGTTGATGATATTCTAGCAAAATCTTTAACAAGACAATGTGAATGTCCTTTGGAAAATATTTGAGCGAATTCAAAAATACAACATGAGATTAAATCCAAAAAAGTCCCTTTGGTATAGATAGTGGAAAACTTCTAGGTTTTATCATATCTCACAGAGGCATCAAGGTGGACACGAATAAAATTGATGTTATAGTTAACATGCCACCTCCTAAAAATATCTCTCAATTGCACACATTACAAGGAAGAATTCAAACTATCAGCCAATTTTTAGAATTTTTAGTTGATTGAATGTTACCATTTACACATCTCCTCAAAAAGGATGTGCACTTTGATTGGAATGAAGATTATAAATAGGCTTTTGAGAATTTGAAGGAGTAACTTACAACTCCACCTATTCTACAACCCACTATGCAAAAAAAATCATTCATCCTTTACATAGCCACCTCAACCCATGCTCTCACAGCATTGTTGGCTCAACAAGACAAAAACAGTAAAGAACATCTTGTTTATTACATTAGGCGAACTTTGATTGATTTTGAGAAATGATACACAACAATAGAAAAGAAATGTTTGGCTCTTATATTCGCTACAAGTAAACTGGGAAATTACTTACTGAATGCAAAAATACATGTGATGACAAAATTTGATCCTCTAAAACATCTTTTCAATAAAACAAATTTATCAGGATGCTTAGCTAAATGGGTTATGTTGTTAATAGAGTTAGACCTTAAGTTTGTTTCACAAAAAGCAATTAAAGGACAAGCCTTAACCAACCACTTAGCAGATGCTCCCTCACCCCTGGAATTACCTAATGAAGAAATGTTCCCTTATGAGAATGTCTAGACTATTCAAACAAATGATGAAGCATGGAAATTATACTTTGATGGATCTACTTGTGTAGAAAAGGCTCCAACATTGGGGTTATAATAGTTTCGCCTATAGGAAATCCTATTCCCTTATCATATTGTTTAAACCTCCTATGCACCAACAACATAGCAGAATATGAAGCATTAATTGTTGGTTTGCACACTATTTTAGCTTTGGGAGTTTGAAATATCAAGATATTTGGTGATTCACAATTAGTCATTAAGCAAATAAATGAGACATATCAAGCAAAACATGATAAATTATTGAACTACAAGGATCTCACAATTAATTTGTTAGATAAGTTTGAATCATTTACCATTGACAACATCCCATGAAAGGATAATCGACATGTGAATGCAATGGCAAGTGCAGCTTCTCTCATATCACCTCAAGATCCTTCAAAGGATTTCACATTTAATGTTCATCCAATCATGAAACCATCAATCGAGTCCAAAATCAAATATATATTAACAACAACTATGGAAGGCTCTAGTGAATGGTATTCACCGATATTTAACTATTTAAAATAAGGTACCTTTCCTAAGTCGACAACTAAAAATACTTGAGATCATCTTTGCAAGCTTGCAACTAAGTATATCATTCTTGTTGGTGTATTATACAAAATATCCTTTAATGGCCTTTTACTTAGATGTCTTAAAGACTTCAAAATCCCTATAGCACTCAAAGAGGCTCATGTAGGTGCCTGTAGAGGTCATTTTGGAGGAAGATCATTAGTGCAAAAACTCGTTTGCATGGGATAGGAGACATATGGAAAAATATTGCTTTGAATATATTAAGAGATGTCACAAATGTCAAGAACATAGCAATTTGATTCATGCTCCTGCTTCTGAGCTTAAAGCCCAAATTCCTATTTGGCCATTCTCAATATGGGGATTGGATCTAATTAAAAAAATATCACCACCTTCCTTTTCCGAACATACCTTTATAATCACCGCGATAGATTATTTCACAAAATGGGTAGAAGTTATTCCTCTTCAATCAACAACTGTTGATGTAATATGTTGTTTCATATTGGAACACATTATTGCTCACTTTGGACTTCCTTCTGCATTGATTTCAAACAATGGGACACCATTTAAGAATAATGATGTGAAGAAATTCCTAAAAAAAAGTAACATCCAACATCATTTTTCAACACCTTATTACTCGCAATCTAATGGTCAAGCTAAACCAACTAATAAAACTTTCGAACAAATCCTAAGGAAGATAGTAAACAAACACAACAAGGATTGGCACACACAATTGACATATGTGTTATGGGATTATCGTACAAGTATCATAAAATCCATTGGGACTACTCCCTATAACCTTGTCTATGGTACCGAGGTGAGTTAGAAATCCCTATGTTACGGATTTCTCTTCAGGGACTTATTGATGACAATACTTATAAAGAACAATAGTTGCATCAGCTTGAGATGCTTGTTGAATAGTGCATTAATACTCTTGAGCATCTCCAAGCTTATGCTAGAAAATTATAGCATAGTTATAGTTATCATGTCATCCCTCATGTATTCAACAAAGGTGACTTGGTCTTATACGAAAATCAATAAAATGTTAATGTCGACCCAACTAAAAAAAGGAAAATTCATTCCTAATTGGTTATGACCTTACATAATTAATGAAAGTTATGGGTTTGGTGCATACACGTTAATAGAAATGGATGGCACACCTCTCAAATACCCTATCAATGTTAAACATTTTCACCGGTATTATGTCTAATCCTCTTGAATAGTATGCATTATAAAGTAGTGGTGTTAGAGTTAGTGGATAATATTCTATGTGCTATCACATTGTTTCATTCTTGACAAATAGTTATTTGTGTGTCTTGAATACTAAACAAATGATTTAATTCATTTTCAAGTGATTACTTTAGGTTTCATGCTATATTCAATTTCATCTTGTGTGTTATGTTAGATTAGATCCTTATATGCATTTAATGTTCTTTAATTAGATCATAGGTGCATTTAATTTAGCATAACATACTTAATCACAATGTTACATCTAAGAGAAACTAGAATTTAGTTTTAATTAGATCACATAAAACATGTTAAATCATGGAGACATTCATTAAATAGTCTTACAAGATTATTTAATTAAATACATTGCCATTCAACACATACACAAGCAATAAAACATCAAATGCTCATACATATATATATATATATCAAATTTTGGTGTACATGTCATCAATATATACAATGCTACTAAGGTCTGTGACTGCTAGATCCCTTGAAACCTAATTCTCACATTTGTCTAGTGGTGGTCTGTCTGGAGATGGTGGTATACGATCATGATCATGATTCGTCAAGTGTGCTAAGAGAAAATTGTAAGCCTCATACCTATCCAAGGGCCTCCTAACACTCCCCTACTATTTGATCTCTCTTTGCTTGTAGTCTAGCTACCTCATAATTTAGTCTCTCAAACTCTACTAGGGTTCGAGATGATTGTGCATCCTAGGCAGCATCGACTCGATGGACGTGCCTCCTAAGACTCTCATATGTTGCTCGCAGTCTAACATATGCCCTGAACAACTCTAGGTCCTGCTCCATGATGGGTGGGGGCACATAGTCTGAATCAGTGGCCTCCTTTTCAACTGATGGCCCAGGCACTATCTCCCCAGCCACCTGACGGTAGAGATCATGAAGATCTCTCACAACTCCTACAAGATAGAAACCATAAACACAATCAGTACACATCATGATATATATGTATACATAAAATCAAAACATAAAACATAAGCATAAGTATAAAGCATGATGGTAAATAAAATATCATCACCTATCTCTCTAGCAGGCTATGTGAAATAGCCTCATCATGTGCAGGGGGCATGGAGGATGTGCTAGCCTCTTCATGGATGTGGGTACTGGTGCCTAATGTAGTTGTTGCTCATGATCTAGTAACACAAATAGGAGAAGGATCTCCCCACTCATGGCCCATTGGATCCTCATCTATTGCCTCACCAACCTCACTCACCGACTGCTCCTCCTCATCCCCCTCCTCTTGGCCATCATAGTCAGGATTTGCAATCTCATCATACTCCTTGTCTATCACATTTATAAATATGTTTGCAGCTCTATAGCATGTCTCCTTAGCCCTATCCTCCACCTTGTCCCCCCTCATCTGGGAGTGGCCCTACATCACCTATCATCTCATCCATCAAGAATACAAGAGTTGGTCCTGATACTATCCATCGCTCTACATAGCCATCTATGGCACCAACATCATGAGTGTCTGAGACCAGAGGCATATCATGATCTAAAAAATTGGAGTCACTATAGATAAGATCCTCGATAGTGAACCATCTAGAATCACTGGATCTCTGGGCACTCTATACTTATCTCCTGAAAAAGGGTTGTGCCCTAGGTGCTATCTGGACCTGACCAAACTGTCGCGTGATGTGATCATAGTAGAGAGGTTATACTAAGTAATCATGTCTTCCAATCAATAACCTATCCATCTGCAATCTCCTCATCTACTGAGTCTCATCTGGACACTGTAGCAAAATTTGATAAGGTCTCCAAAGGATCTCATCCTCCTCCAATCAATCAAATTGGACTCTCCAAAAGTGCAAGTCACCATACTACCAAAACCACAACAAAGGATAGCTGAAAGCTCGAGGCTACCCTAAGGTTGTCAGATATGGGAATCCTATCAGTCTAGTACATGTGATATGCTCTAGGCACCACACCTGCAAAATCATATAGTGTACCATGCTATCCACCTCCCGAAATACAAATTATCCAATATCATAATACATATGCGCTAGGATATTGCACCCCTAGGCATACACAATCTTGTTCTCTACCATCCCTCAAATCATGTGTACTAGTCCTCCCTCTAAGTGCAATCCCCAGCCGTCAAGGATGAGTACTAGTGCTACTGACAACATCATAATATGTGTAACTAGTGGGGCTCGTGATTATAGTAGCATCGCTAGATCTATTTGTGGCCTCACCCTTTCATTGTGCACTGGACATCCCAGGCAGTATTGCATGTTGTATTTCATCTCCCAAAATTATCGCTCCACTAGGAAATGTACTCTCTCATCCCAAATCGAAACTCAGAGTATGTGGTGTACATCCTCTAGTGTAATGGTCTTCTCACCGGTAGGAAGATGAAATGTACATGTGTCTATGTCACATCTCTTTGCTAATGCCATCAACATAGGATCATGGTACCTCATGGGGGGCATGAGGTATGCCCAATATAATCCTATGGTCTACAAAATCTCTATGTCTGCCGCTGAAAGAGTGGGGGCTAAGTCTCGAAGGAGGCTAATCTGTCTACCACCCTGACGTTGTCACGAACGGGTGGGAATCTAGCAAAAAAGAAAAAATATGTCCTATAAGCAATCTTAACTCTTAAATATTTACATCAACAATCAAAAAAGTGTACTAAATTTGTTCTAGTGTACTCTCCTAAAAGTCCTAGACACTTTAGATCCCTTTTAGGACACTTCACAAAGAAACAAGACACTTTGCAAAAAAGAGGGACACTTCACGAACAAAATGGATCCTTAACAAAAAAAAGGGGACTCTTTGTGAAAAAAGGGACGCTTTGTGAACTTTTTTTTCCAAGGCCCTAGATTAACCTAGAAATGTGTATAAATCATAAAATAAATGCATATGGACAAAGCTAAGGTAGAAAAATCAACTCACCTCATGATAGTGCTCATCATAGGCCGCTTGATCTCGTAGGACATCCAGTCTCGCGGGCCTGTAGTCTTATTGGCTCGGCATCTTCAACTACTCATCAATCACTCTCAAGCTACAAAAAGCTAAATCACAAAATAGTCAAGATTTACTTCACTTTTTGGTGTAATATAAGTTAAAACTAGTTATGGCACCTTGTGCAATGGGTACGCCGAAGAGGTGTGGAAGGTCAATTAGGAAAAAAATGGTTTATTTTTTGCACACATTTGTATAGTAAATGAGATCAATTGGTAGGCCATTTAGAAAATGATTTTAATATTATTATTATTTTTTTAATTTTTTTAAATTATAGAATATTATTATTATATAAATATTTTTTAAATTTTATGTATTAACTATTATATTATTATATAAATATGTATTATTTATTTCATTCTTTTTTTTTGCTAGGTAAATCACTGTTTGTGGGGCAACACCCAATATTGGGGAGCACAAAAACTTGCTTCAGTATTATTTATGTCATTATTATATTAATATATTATATTTATTATTTATGTATTAGCTATTGCATTAACTATTATATTATTATATAATATAGCATTATATATTATAAACCAAATTATTTATTATATAAAACTAATTAATTATGTGGTAATGTTAAAACCTAAATGTGTTCATTATTAAAGCTGTAATTTATGCTAATTTATACTTAACTATGTAAAATAAAAGATGCCAAATTTTTTAAACCTAATATATATGTATTTGATAATTTTGTTAAAAAAATAAGATATATAATAAATAATATATTATTTATAATTTATAATTTACTTTTAATTATATAAAATATACATTATATATTGATTATGCTAATTTATACTTAACTATGTAGGGTAAAGAATGTTGTAATCATAAGTAACATAATTATGTTATTGTAATTTATTTTTTATTATAAAAAATATACATTATATATTAAGTATGGTAATATATGCTTAACTAAGTAGGGTAAAGGTTGGGCCACCGTAATGTTAAAAGCTAAATATGCTCATTAATTAAGATCTTGTCTATAATTTTTGATTTTTATAAACATACTCTATAACCCTCGTCGAAACCTTATTTTCAGGCTGTGTGAAAGGTCAATACCAGTAAGAGTTTGGAGGAGCGGAAACCAATAAGGGCAAGGAAAGTAGCGAAATTTAGGATAATAAAAAAATGTAAAAAGCGAACGCATGAAAAACAATTAAAAGCAGCGGTCGAAATATCAAAGACGGGTAGACTTTCAATCATCCCCACACCTTCTCATAAAAGGTAAATCGTGGAGATGGAGGAGCAGCAGGGAAAGCAGTGAAAAAGCGGTAGGAAAGCAGCAAAAATCGACGGTAAACAGTAAAAAAAATGATGAAAAATGATGAACAGTTGAGATTTGTTTCACTATCAACCAAGGCCTTTTGTTGAGTTTCAACCGTTGAAGGAGAGAATGAACTTGGAAAGTTCATATAGGGACACGCCTTCGGCGTAATTAGGGTTTTTACTATATTAGGGTTAAAAAGTGTCTTTCATTCAAATCAACATAACGGGTGCTAGAGAGCTCCATTTTCAACACCATTTGTTGCATTGGAATCATGATTCTACTCCCATCCTCATCAACTATTTATCATCATGAGGTATGGTACTTGTAAATACCTTATGATATGACCTATCCCTTTCGATGTGGCTAGAATGCTACCTTGATTCCACCTCTGTAAAGCAAGTGAAATCAAGGGGTGCATACATCTACCCTTGAATTTGATTTCTAGAAGAAGTTAGATAAGAGAATTTTTGAACAACTAACAAATTCATGTTTAGGATGTGGTTCCTAACATTGTGGTTTTGTAGATAGCTACAGTGGTGGCTTCATTCTCCCGTATTATGATTGAACTTATATGTGTATCCTTTTATGAAACAAAGGTTATTATTAGAGTCCTTTAGCTTACATATGCACCTAGAGTCATATGGGCGCTAAAGTGGGAGCTAACTATAGTGTAGAAAATTGCACGCTCTTCAAAGCGAGGCAGTTTCACACTTAATTTGGACCTATTTTGGCACCCTTGCATCAATTACACTTTAAAATCATCATTAATAGGCTTCTATGACCCATTATTTCGGATCTTGAGGCTTATTTCACCTAAAAACCCGACAAAATCACTTTAAACACTAAAAATATTGAAAAACCCGCCTCAAAAAGCTAGGGTGGGACTCATTCACCACCTTGAGTGAATGAGTCCCCCTAGGTGGGACCCATTCGCCACCTTGGCTAAATGAGTCCCATTTGGGGTCTTTTTCAAATTTGAGCAAGAAAAAATTCACCATTTTAATTCAATTTTTTGGTGGATGTCGGCCTTTGAGATCTAAATAATGGTCAATTAGTTGTTAATTCCTATATAAGCAAGTTTCTAAGTCATTTTTATCATCTAAGTAATTTGAGAACGCATTTTCAAGAGCAAATTCAAGAGACAAGTGTTGAGAATCTTCAAACAAGAGCATTCAAGTTTCAAAAGCAAGCAAAATGAAGTCTTGAAGCAGCATTAAAAAAAATTGCAGGTCTTCAAGCTCACTTTCATTCAAGATCTAGCATTTTCAAGGGTTGATCACGGTTGTCTATGGTGAATCATGATGGATTCTAGATTGGGGAGACACAAATAGCCATCAAGCCAAGCCTAAAGACTTGTTTCCTAAGTGATTTCATCCTCCATTATCACTATACATTCAACCTAAGGAAGGTATAAGCATCATTAGGGCTCATTAGGGGTGATTAGATATATCTCCAAATGATTCATCTATCTTCATGTTTCCTTTCATGCATCGTATTTTTGCATATTAGAATAGGATTGCATTGTGTTTCAGATTTCCTAGTCTTAGACACACTTAACGCTAGGGTTTTAATTCCTATTTGCATCCACATTTCATTATTTCTATCAAGGTTTAATTACCAAACTAGGGGTTTGAACAAGGCAAACCCCCCATTAGCAAATCAAGTTTATATTATGTTTTGTAGGTATTTTCATAGATTTAGATCCAAAATTCAAGCTAAAAGGAAAGAGCAAGTATTGGAATGCATATTAGAACTTTAAATTCCTGAAAAAAGTGGAATGAGACTGATTCACCAAGAGTGGAAAATGAGTCCCACTGTAGGTGTTTTCCAAATCTGTTTGCATATTCAAATACCCTTTTTCCCGAAACAGGCTTCTATACAGAAATCCAAATCTAGGACTGATTCACCCAAGTTGGCGAATGAGTCCTAGTTGGTCGAAAAGTCAAATTTTCCAATATTTCAGGGCTACAATCAATCTTTTCTAGATTTCTAGGCACACTATTCGTCTTATCACTTTTTTGTTCTATTTTACTTGCATTTATAGGTCATTGCATTGAATTAGGGTTTTGTATTGCATCTTGCATTTTATTATCTTTTCCAAGTCTAAACTTGGTGATGATCCCCTTATTAGATCATATTCAACCCCTAGAAAAGCCCTCTTACAAGATCTCTTTCTCTTTTGCATTGAGATCTCAAGGGTTTGTTCTTGAGTGAAAGTTATTGAAAATTGTCCTTTCTAAGTCCTAAACCCTAAGGAGGGAAAGCAAAAAAATTCCACCTTTTAGAAGGAATAGACTTTGAGGAGATATTTTCTCAGATGACAATAATGGAAGCTATCAGGATTTTTTTGGCTTTTGCAGCACATAAATATTTCAAAGTATATCTAATGGATGTGAAGTCTACTTTCTTGAATGGAGAATTGGAAGAAGTATACATAGAACAACCAGAAGAATTTTACTTATTAGATAAACTAAATATGGTATGTAGATTGAAGAAGGAATTATATGGGTTGAAGCAAGTTCCCATAGCTTGGTATGCAAGGTTGGACAGGTACTTGTTATAGCAAGGATTCAATAAAGGTACCGCAAATAGAGAGAATTAGAGGGTAAAGGAGAGAGAGAGAGAGAGATCTTGAGATCAAGGGAGAGAGAGTCGGATAAAGGGATGGAGATAGTGAGAGAGAGGTCTAGAGTATTAGGGATAAAAAATGAGTGAGATAGTGGCGCAGTGAAGCAAGGTGGTGATGAAAGGTGATAAATGAAGGGAAGGTAGTGGGAGTTCAAACATTCTTCGTTCGACTACATTTATAGCATATCTTGTCAAAGGATGGTGAGGGGAGAGATTTTTTAGTTGATGGGATGCCTACACAGGTTATGGGTGTTTTATTTGCCTTAATTATCTTGATGTTTCTCATTATCATCAACCAAAATGATGGAAACTCCAATTTTTTTGTCGTCTACTAGAAAGCTATGGGCTTTTTATGGGAGAATCAAGCATGGGCAGCTAAAATCGGTGTTTAAGGATTGGGATGAATTGGTCTTGGGGGTGGTGGAAATTATTCTAGGGGAGGAGTTCATGAATTTGATAGAGTTTTTTTGAATGAATGTCAATATAACAGCTCATTTTATTGTTGTTCTCTTGGAATTGGAGGTGACAAAGGCAATGGTGTTGCTTATGGAACAAAAGCTAGTTTGGGAAAGTCTGTTGCAGGGAGCCATGGATGTGGTGATTATAGTCAAATTGGGTGTGGTGATTCCTTAGCCTCATGGCATGCATCAAGATCTTCTTCCTAGTGTGAGATTCAAGCGATATCCTTTCATCTTGGACAGTAAAGGCAAGGCATTGCGGAGACATCATAATCGGGCACGTTGTGGGTTGATTTTCTTGAAGCATCATTTATTCCTAGAGCCGTTAGGAGGGGTGGATTGGCATCATCTCTTCAAGGATATCTTGATTATAGAGGGTGTGATACTGGAGGAGTAACTAGTACTTCTAGGTTTATGATGTTGTGTTTTGATGTTTAGTCTTTTTTTGGTGTCCAAAAGGGGCTCTCTAGTTGTTAGGTTTGAATTACATGTATGGAGTTGCCTAGAAAACTGTGGGTTTGGTTTCTGGTCCGTTGGGTGAACAATGGTAGTGCCTAGTCTTAGGTAGTTTGATGGAGGGATCTGAGGCTAGTTTTTGGGTTTTTGACAGCATATGGACTGAAACATAATATCTTTTTTTGCAATCAATACAATCATATTTACGAATAAAAAAAAATGAGTGAGATAGAGAGAGAAATAATACAACTTGTTGATTACTGAAATTTGACCTCTTGATTACTAAAATTTGAAATGTTGATTATTGAAATTTGACTAAGTCTAAAATTTGTGAGATCTTCCAAAAACTAAAATTCGCATTATAACTCCTAGAGATCCGAAACCACTCTCAAATATCCTGAAACTATATACATGAAATATAACTTAATGTATAAGAAAGTAAACATCCATATGTAAATGACAACTTTTACTTAAATGTTTATTTTATGTATATAGTTTCCCTCAAAGATAACAAGAAGAAAGGAAAAAAAGAGAAGAAAAATAAATTCAATGTAGACCAAAACGCAAGTGCTTTATAATTGCTCATGTTTTTTCAATGCATTGACAAAACGTAAGCACGTTATAACACGCTCACGTTTTGTCTTGCTTTGGGAATCCCCAAGCCTTTGGCTTGGATTTTCTTTGGATTTCCAACGCGAAGGCTTGGAGGGCCTTCCCAACATCCAAAGACATGTTTTTGCATATTCTACAAAATTTCACATAATCTCATATGTGCTCACTATTAGGTTTGAACATGTTTCAAGGTCAAACAAATCAAACACTTGGGTAACGTTAGGCTTTGTCTTAGCTATCTAATGATGTAATTTTTTTCACATTTTGAAAATGTTAAGCCTTTGATCTATAATTTCTTTTGTTGTGTGTCTATTTTTTGGAAAAAAACTAATGTTTGGTGTTTTTTTTGTTATAAATTAATTGTTCATCAAAATTTCAAATAAATTATATTTTTAGAAACTAGACTCCATTCTACACATATTTAAAAAATAAATAATAATTTTTAATTAGTTTCTAAAATTTATAGGGGTAGCACGACCAAAATTTTGTTATTTAGGAAGTGTCCACTTTGAAAATTAGTAAAAAATCAATTATTCATTAAAAAATTATCAAAAAAATCAAGCATAAACTACATAGTGTTAGCTAATTTCTCACCAAAGAGATTTTTAAAATACTAAAAAAAAAATCACCATGCTAGGTACCCACAAAAGTTGCTATGTTATGTTTTTCTAACAAAAATAGCACCAATTTTTGTGGTCCCCTCTCTGGAACCCCTTAATCTCAATCATTTTCAAAATAAATTAGTAGTTTAGAAAGTAGACTCAGAACACTATGATCTTTTTTTTGTTGCATCTCAAAATTTTGAGTGTAACTATCTTCAATTTCACGTCCAAGGTCAATATTTCCTTATTTTAGAATAATAATAATAAAAAAAAAGTGGCCACTTAAGCCCCCTTTTTGGCCCCCCATCTTTTTGCACTTACCCTATGGTTGTGTATGTTGATGACATTATTTTTGGAGTAAATGAAGCTATGTGTAAAATTTTTGCAAAATAGATGTAGAAAGAATTTGAAATGTCAATGTTTGGGGAGATGAATTTCTTCCTTTAGCTACAAATCAATCAGATAGATAAATGTATTTTCATTTCACAATCAAAGTATTCAAGGAAATATTGAAGAAGTTTGGAATGGAATATTATAAAATGGTATGTACCCCTATAGTTATTGGTTGCAAGTTGAGCAAGAATGATGAATCTCCTGAGGTTGATCAAAGATAGTATATATCAATGATTGGAGGATTTCTCTATCTAACTGCTACTAGATCGGATATCATGCATGTAGTTTGTCATGTTGCTAGATTTCAAGAAGATCCTAGAGATTCACATGTTGCAACAGTGAAGAGGATATTTAGATACTTGAAGGGCACTCCAAATCATGGCTTGTGGTATCCAAAGGATAATGATTTTACTATGAGTGCTTACATAGATGCAGATTGGGCTAGTTGTGTAGATGACAAGAAAAGTACAAGTGGTGGTGCATTATTTCTTGGATGTAGATTGGTGTCATGGTTAAGTATGAAACAAGATTTAGTATATTTATCTACAACAAAGGCAAAATACATTGTAGTTGCATCTTGTTGCACACAAGTGTTGTGGATGAGGCAAATATTGAAGGATATTAGGGTGGTGTATAATGAACCAATTTATATCTTCTATGATAATACAAGTATTATCAATATTTCAAAAAATCTAGTAATGCATTCAAGGACAAAATATATCTCAATTCAATATCATGTTTTTGAGAGAGAAGGTTGTAGAGAATGAAGTGAAGCTTGAATATGTTCCTACAAAGGATCAGGTTGTTGATATATTTACTAAGGCTCTTCCTAAGGATACTTTTGAGTATCTTTAGGAGAAGTTGGGGGTTATTTCCCCTCCTTTGAACTAGATGCATAAGGGGATGCATTAGTCTGATGGATCTCAAGGTTCATTCCTTGGTCTAGACTGATGTTGGTGGCTACCTCTCAGGGGTGAGTAGGTAGTGGCATTTTTGGTTGTTGCGGTTAGAATGAGTGACTGTTGTCATTATGCAATGCTTGTTGATTGAAATAGTCTGGTGTGTTCACCTAAGGGGGAGTATGTAGAGTAGTAAAGGAAAGGAAGTTGCAAACCAGTAGTGAATAGTATGATTAATGTCAAAGGGAGAATGAATGATGAAAATATGTTATCCTTTGTCATTGATGTCAAATGGGGAGAATGAGACATGTGAAAAAGACAAGTGGAGAGAAATTTATCAAAGGGGAAGAAGAGAGAAAAAGGAAAAAGTTATGGAGTAGAGTTGTGTTTGTGGTTGATGGTTTTTCACATCATGTGTTGCCATCAATGATAAATGGGGAGATTGTTGCAAGTATGAGCAAATTGGTGTTGTCATTGATGACAACAAGCTTTGGTGTTGTCATTGGTGTCAACTGTAGGGGTATTTTGTTACAAGGATATGCAATTTGTATTGATTTGATGTTGTCTTTGATGATGCTTTGACTAGTTTCATTATGTTGTCATTAGCAAGTTATTAGTGTCAACCTCTAGTGTTGCTTTGATAAGATTTTTTTTTTATGTATGGTTGAGTTTTTATGTTATAGTCGGCTTGGTGATGATAAGAAAGTATTGAAGATGTTGATGATTTTTTTTTTGTGCTTTTTTTTTAAGTGCTTTTGAGAAAATTGAATAAAAAAAGGAAAAAGTGTGTTGTAGTGGTGTTTTGTGTTGCAATGTAGTATTCTAGTTTTGCTCTATAGTTCTTATGGGTTGAATATATTTTTATGCAGTTTAGATATGTTGATTAGAGGTGTTCAAAGGTTTTGCATTCATAATTTGGTGTGTTGGATCGTTGCACAAAGAAAGGTGTGTTCACTAGTGTGTGAACTATGTATTGTAGAGGTGTCTGGGAGAAATATTCTTGCTCTACATTTCTCTGTAGAGTGGTTTTAGGTCTTATGGATCTAGAAGAGTGTTGATATTATGTGTATCTTTCTCCAGATGAAGTTGTTTGTGGTTTGGTGCTTTGGAA
Organism: Sequoiadendron giganteum; assembly: GCA_007115665.2. Classification (NCBI taxonomy): domain Eukaryota; kingdom Viridiplantae; phylum Streptophyta; class Pinopsida; order Cupressales; family Cupressaceae; genus Sequoiadendron; species Sequoiadendron giganteum. Next base: position 943,655,027 of record CM021100.1, on the reverse strand, counting down.
GTCATTTTCTTGAGTTGCAATGTATTGCATAGTTATTTGAGTGTACTAGGTGTGTACATTCTTCAAGTGAAAGTTGTTGCGAATGAACTTGTTGGATTTTAGGGTGTTTGTGGAATAATCTAGTTTGTGTTCAAGTGTTATACGGTGTCTATAAGTTGTCTTTGGATTTATGGAAGTGTGTACTTAAGTGTTAATAGTGTTAACGTAGGTTCAGTCGACCTTGGGTGTTTACACTACTTGCAAAGATTCTTTAATATTTGTGGAAGCATGGCATGGTGTGTATGAGTTAATTTAGGTCCTAGCTAAGGTTTTTTGTGCTCCACATGAACATTCCTTTCCACCATGGGAATTTTTTGGTGTCGACCTAATTTGAATTTGGATGGTTAAGGTGCATAGCTAACCTTGGAGAATGTTTCCAAGGTTGGAGATGATATAAATAAGTGTTGAGTTGTTGGGGGATGATAAGATAGATGAGTATGATGTGATTAATGTGAATTACAAAGTTGTAGGGTGTGAATTTGAGAAGTGCAGTGCAAGCTTTCATGTGTTAGATTACGGAATGCAGTGAACATAAGGTGTTTATAATTCTTCAAAAGGACTGCAAAAGTGTTGGTGATATTGTGGTAGATTTTTTGTTGCATTGAGATTGGTTTATCATTATAACACTATTCTCTATCTTATTTTCCATTTTCAAAATGAGCCTTTCTTTCTTTTGGGTAGTGAGCCCTATTGTATTCGATGTTGATATTTCTTTATATTGTGAGTTAATCCTCACTATGGTTTTTCCCATCTTGGGTTTTCCATGTAAATTTGGTGCTTCCTTGTGTATGGTGTTGATGTGTTTCAGTTTATGTTAATTGATTTCATGATAAATAATTCAAACAAATTAAGGGTTAATTGGATTAATATGGATCTAAATTTATGTGAGGGTTTTGAATTTTTAAGGTAAAACTGATTCACCCCCCTCTCATTTTTCTTGTGCATTCAACACCTCAGATTTGTGTTATGGTTAAAAAAAATACCTTTATTTCCTTATATAAGTACAACATCTTTGTGTTTTTCAAGGTTTATGAACCTTCAATGTCAGGGGATTCAAGTCCCCTAACATTCCAAGAAATACAATTAAGATTCATTTCCATCAACACTCAAAGAGACATATTTTTCCCCTTTGAATTTCTCAAAGCACTTTGGAATCCTTTCTTCAATTTCCAATAGCTTGGAGGTGGGAATTTGTAGTACAATACTTATTTTCTTTCTTTTGTTCTTAGAAATTTGCAAACTTCCCCTGCCAACTGGTATATTTTCCCATTCTTCCTATGCCTCCCTAGGCCACCTTAGGGCTTGGGAGTATGAGTATTATGTAATTCAATGATCTTTTCATTGCTCAAGGATCCCATATCTACTATAGGTTCCTAGCTAGTTTTATATTTTGACTTGGTAAATTCCCATTTCCTATAGCCTCATCAACTTTAGGCTTGGAGCTACATTCAATAAGTGTGCCCCAAAGTTCACAACAATATCTGAGTTTATATATTTAATATTATTGCTCTCGATTCTAGGGGAGACTTCACCATTATCGAGATGGTATTGATCCCTTTTGATATGATTTGGGTTCAAATTTTTATTCTCCTTTTTGTCATGATTTTCTCTCCTAGAGAACATTCTTGGTTATCCTATACTCTCATATTTTCATAAGCTAGCTAATCATCATGTTATCACTCACCTTCAATGCCTCAATAGAATCCTGGTTTATAGGATTTTGGGATTTTCTATCTAATTTTTGTTTATGACCTTCAACCGAGCTATGGATTTCTAGTTGTTTACCAATACCTTGGAGGTTAGTGATAATTTTATTCTTAGCCTCAATCTTAGATGTGAGGTCTTTCATGGTCGTGAGGATACGCTATTACCTCCCTTTTACTTTAAAGACCTCATCCTCTTCCAGATTCAACTTATTTTCTTTGATGATTTTTCCTAGGTTATTTCCTTTTAGGTAGTATTCAAACTCTTTGAGAGTCCTTATATTATTATTAGTTAGATTCTACAATATATTTTTTTCAATTCTCTTTCTAATTTTCTGTACTTAGACAAAATATTCATCCTCTACAAGGATGTTAAAATTATTTTACATTTCAATTTTATTAAATTCACTGGGGGGATTGAGGTTACCCTCAATCCTCCCATGAGGGTTCTTTCATTATTATTTTTCTTGTTCTTCCAAATGAACAACTTTGCCTTCCATTTAGGATTAAGGTTTCTTTCAACCTCCTTATGGGAGGATGTAATTTCATTATTGGATTTTTTTTCTTACTTCTTACTTTAGCTCCCAACAACCATTATCATGGTCAGGGGCTTTATTAGTCCTATTTTTTCTATGGTTTCTATGAATAATCAAGTGGTTCTTCCAAACGTGCCCCTCTTTCCTACATAAAAAATAGGTGTTAATATCTCCTAATATTTCCAAACATCAGTTATAGGTGGTTCTACCATCTTTAAATTCTATGGAATCAAGTATTTCCATGCCAAAGTTGAGTGACATAAGGGCCCACATGTCCAAGTGAGGGAGACAATATTTTTCTTCCTCTACCCTCATGACATTGCCCAAGGGAGATAACATCTAAGGGATGAATGCCCAAAATTTTGGGGGCACACATTTGAGAACAACCCACCTAGGGCATGAAAGTGCTAGAATTTATTCCCCTTATCACCTCTAGAGACCAAGCAACAACATAAAATGTGTTGTAGTGTAGGAGAAAGTATCCCTTTTTCACACTTAATTTGGAATTTATTAAAATAAACTTAATTATGCCTTAATTTAGTGTTGTAATATGTATTTTACATATTCATATTAAGTTTAGGAGCTTATTTATTAAAATGGACTTAGTTATGCCTTATTTTAGTGTTGTAAAGTGTACCCCTTTACACTTTAACAATTATCTAGGGCCTCATTAATTAATTGAGCTTAATTTCCCTTAATTGGCCCCTTTAATTCAAATCCAAGCCTAATTAATTACAATTTCCGAAGATGAAACTCAACATTCATAAATTCCTAAGCATAACACTCATCCTTGAAGAATGTGTCCTAGATAAGTGACCTAGGACCCATTTTCCATAGGGCGAATGGGTCCTCACTTAGGCCTAGGACCTAAATTTAAACTATGTTTTTGGCGGTATTTTAATGATTTCAAATTCATATTCAAATGTTGGCTTGTGTTATTTGAGTTTCGGGAATTAATGCTAACATATGTATAAATAAGAGGTCATTTCACTTTCATCCTAGAAATTTTTCATGAGCACCTAGAGAATTCAAGTGAGCATTATCAAGAGTAATTCAAGAGAATTTCAAGGCATTCAATAGCATATTTATTGAAGATTATTGTAGCAATCAAGATCCCATTATCATGTCAAATCTTTCTTGCATCATGCATGTTGTTTGAGCTAATATGGTGATGTAGAGTTCATTATCCTTCAAAGAATTCAAAGACATCATTTCAAATCAACTTTCAAGATCAAGTTTCACATCCATTGAGGCCATTTCATGCTAGTTGCAGAGTTGCATTCCAAGGTTTAATCAAAGGTTTGGTGATTGATGGCATTGCATTGTTTATTCATCATTCCCTTCATGTTATTTGATTCCATTTCAAAGTTTAAATACTCAAATGGGGTTTGACTAAGGAAAATCCCTCATCACCAAAAACAACATTTTTCTCCTCTTGTGTCTGTATTTGCAGGTTTTAGGCGAAAGATCCTTTGAAGAAAAAAATTGAAGGAAATTTGTCATCTCACAGAAACTCTTCTATAGGATTTATTTCCAACTCTCTGACTATGAAACTCGAGAATCTAGGAGTAAAAAATAGGAGCGAAGAACCCAGAAAGCAATTTTTTCAGAGCCCTAGCCATGAACCATTCACCATAGGGAAAATGATTCCTTACTGAGCTTCAAAAATGCACTTTTGGTGATTGGTACATAGTATTTTCCCTTTCTCAAATTTTCCTTTTGATTGTTGGTTCTAGTATTTGTGAGTATAGTCTTTCATTTGCACTTTATAGCTTGCATTTTGGAGTTTATTTGATAGTTTTAATCTCTCCCCAAAGTATTATTTAACCTAGACCATCGTCCTTGCATAAAAGGGAAATTTGTAGATTCATACCTTGATTTGACTCACCTCTTTGTTGTTAGTCATTTCATTTTTTGGATCTCATTTCTTGAATTAAATAAGAGAAATGGGTCCATCATACCTTCTTTTTTATCAATTCATTGTGGTGAATCCCCTTTCCATAACCCATGGACCTATTTTTCTCCATTTCATGTGCAACTGCTAATATTCTAGTAGGGTTTTTTAAGTACCCTATCCTTCATATCGTGATATTTAAAAATTATAATGAAGATTCCACATCGAATCATTCTATAGAATGTTAATTGTATACCTAATTTATTCATCCATACATTAGTAAACCATTCATCTAGGTATTTCCTAGCCAAAATTTTAGTAGTGTCAATGGCAACGAAGAACACCATGACTTCTTTAAGTTTGGTTTTTTATCAAGAATTTTTTCTTTTATTTCTAAGTTATAGGAGAAATGATTGATTTTTTTGGGCCCTTAGAGGATCACTTACCTTGCCCTCCACCATTAGATTCAAGGTTTCCATCACCACCCCCAGGCACCACCAGAAACTTTGCACTTGCTAGAATCCCAAAAACCATCTCTATCATGATGTCCCTAAAGGATTTGGCCTCTTCATTATTAGGGTTTTCATTATCTATCCCATTAGATGAGGCTTCAAGGGGGCTCGTAGCCTTGCTCATAAATGCCAAGGTAAGAAAGATCCCAGATAATTAACAAGACATGAAAGAAACACCACACTAGCCAGAGTGAAATGAATGCAAATAGGCCACCACAAAGAAGGAAATGAATGAAGATAACTTAAAAGGTGTACAAGACACACACATAAGCACAAACCTTCATGGGGGAGGGATTTTCCTCCCCCACACACCATCGTAAGTTGCAGAAGCCCACGTCGATATCCTCACCACTTTGTGAACCTCCCAGTATCTTTCCTAATGCTTTTAATTTTTATGTATTGAACCTTGAAAGGTTTATTTTCATTTAAAATGTATTAATACATAATATATAGATTATTTATAATAATAAAAATAAATATATATTGATAATATTTTGGATTTAGTTGAGATCACATTTTTAATTTAAAATTATAGCATTAATTAATTACTTGTAATATATGATTACAAAATGATTTGAATTGAAAAATATATAATATACTTTATGCCAATTAATTATGTGATTCTAATTATTGGTTTGATCATCTCTTCAACATGTAAGAGAGGTATTTATATTTGGAAAATTACACATAGTAGTGATGGAATTGCAAAACAAAATGTTTATGTGTATACATGGAATAGGTGTTATAGGGCTAGACAAAGCAATGATGAAGGTCGAGTGTAATTTTTCAAATCATAAACATTAACTATATGATTCTAATTATTGTCATGATAATTTGTTTGACATGTCAAGTAGGTATCTTTATTTGAAAATATGTATAGGAGTAACATAATTGGCCAAAAAAGAGTTGCAAATAAATTGATATATTCTCATTAACAAAATGAGCTTATTGTAACGAAGCTAAGGTAGCGAAACAACTTCCTACACTAATCTTGAGAGGAGGAAGATGCAAAACTTTATAGATCTTTACAACAATTACAAAAACTTAAACAAAAACATAGATATCATGTATACCACAATATGGTGATTTACATCAGGAAAACCCTTTCGGGAGAAAAACCCCACACCCTAGAAGCTACCCAATATATTATTCAAAAATCATGAATATTATAATATACTTGCAGAGCAAGCTTCTCACAGGAGTGTCACCAACCAGATATCTAGAGACAACACAACTGCCCCCCTGTCGCTTATGTATTAACGACACCTTATGTAATTGCAAGGTTGAGACACATTTTCCCAACACTTAAAAGCCCCAAATTGATTATTGATAGAAATTTGTGCCTGAAAAGGACATTTTTATAATATGGCATAAAATATTTTGGTAAATTTGATTACCCAATACATGTTTGTTTTACATGTGATTAATTGTGATAAATCAACACGATGTTATTAAAGTACTATGTGTTTGAGTAACCATTGACAGATTGGCATTGTCTTTGATTGGCAACAATAATATAAAATGTAAATAAAGCCTAAACATGTCTGTAGATTAAGGTGGCCTACAAACCAAGGTGGGGTGAAAGATGATTTTTGGAAAAACCAAAGAGTGGATTCTTTGCTACTGATAGGCATAATTTACCCACCATGCACAGATAAACCCCAAACAAAATATCGATCTACCACAATCCTCGAAATAGGCTGATAGGCCAAAAAATTCTTTACAAAAAACAAAATTTTGACCAAAATGGTGTAATGGGAAGAGGGAAAATTGGCCCTATACTATTTTTATTTTTGTGCAACTTTTTTATATAATAGGCATAAAAGCTCAAAAAATTGTAAAAAAAAATTTATCGAAATTGATGAAACGAAAGAAATTTCTTTGTTTCCTAAGTATTTTGGATGCAATGATGGTTTTTGTTTGACTCCATAAAATATATAAATCAGCCTTGCTTATAAATGCAAGGATGAAGAGGTGAGAAGCTAGGAGTCAAACTCTAACAGCCCCTCCAAGTATGTCAGAACAAGTGTAGGATTCTATGGACAAGTTTTGAGACACTTGGAAAGTCTACATGAGGTGAGACAAAAGTCTAGATAACCTCTAAGTGAGCTTAAGTGTAGTATGAATATGACTCTACTAATTAGGTTAAAAGATAACTAGTTTGATAATACCTCTTTTCACACTAACACTATGATGGTCTTTGTACTTAAAATAAAATTTTCTTTTAATTGTGTTGGATAGGACAACTGAGAGGGGGGGTGAATCAATTGTCACAGATTTAAACCTTAAATTCAATTAACAAAACTAACACATAAAGTAATTAAGTGATTAACCATCAAATTCCAATGCACAAACACAATAACACTAGAGATTTATGTGGAAAACCCAATGAGGGAAAAACCACGGTGAGGATTAACTCACACTATAGAGAATATCAAAATCGATTACAAAAAGGCTTACTACCTAGAATAAGACTCACTGTCTGGAATAAGGACTCACTTTCCACAAGGCTACAACTCAAATGGCTCACTACCATAGAGATACAAATAAGATAAAGAACACTTGTTACAGAAAGACAACAATCCCAATGCAACAAAGGATTCCACCACAATCACTGATCCACTTGCATGAATGATAGAGTTTCCTTTTGCTCACTGCATTTGGAAACGCAGTGTCAAGCTTCACATTGATCAACCACACACATAACTCACAGTTTTATAATAGCATCAAAGTCACATCTTCTCTTTCACTTATCTTCCTTCTTTTATTTTGTACACTTTTCATTGCTAGTGCATTCTATATTTATGCCATCTTCAACTTTGAAAAGATACAAAGTTAGCTATCCAACTTCAAATTCAAATTAGGTCATCGCCAAACATCCTAGGGTGGAATTAGAATGAGGGTGACCCAAACACATGCTTCAATGGGACCCATAATAGATACAACACGCTTCATCAACTTCGAATGTAGTGCTTGACACACGATCAGCCAAACCAGTGTAAAACACATAGATCAATTAAGCTTGATGCTTCCAAATGTCGAAACCATCTTCAATAGAACCAAGGCAACACAAATCTTGAACCATAAAGAGAAATCTGGACCAACGAAAATTCTTCCAAACCCCAACCAGAACATAGAAAACATAGTTCACAAGTACCGGACCAACATCCTAAACAACTGACAACCTGTAATCTTATTTTTATACAATTTTCTCAATATCCTCAACATATACAGTCAACAACAACTAGTAGATAACCAGGTGACCGATTGACATCAATGACAACACTTTCATTCCTCTTTCCATTCTTGCAACAATCTCCCCCTTTGTCATTGATGGCAACACATGATGTGAAAAACCATCAAAGACACATACCAGCTCTAAAATTACTTCTCAAGATTTTTCTTTTGCTTCTTTCCCTTGGAAGATCATCTTCCTCATCACCCACTTTCTCTCTCTTTTTTACATGCTCTTTCTCTCTTTTTCACATACTCTTTCTCTCCCCCTTTTACATCAATGGCAAAGGCAAAAAATATATGTTCATTGAAACTTCATTTGACATGAGAGCAAAATACTCATAATGACAACCTTTTAAAAATTGTTTGCTCCCCCTAAGAGGTAGCCACCAAAATATCAATCCAAAAAGATAGAACCATGAATCTACCAGACTGATGCATCTCCAAATGCATCTTAGTTTGTAAAAGGAGGGGCAATAACCCCTAGCCTATCCCAAAGATACTCAAAAGTATCTTTAGGAAGAGCCTTTGAAAATATATCTGCAATCTGATCTTTTGTTGAAACATACTCAAGATTGACTTCATTCTCCATGACCTTCTCTCTCAAGAAATGATACCTGATAGATATATGCTTTATTTTTGAGTGCATTAAAATATTCTTCAAAATTTTAATTGCACTTGTATTATCACAGAAGATAAAAATAGGATCATTATACAACACTGTGATATCTTTCAATTTTTGTTTCATCCATAAAACTTGTGTACAACAAGATGCAGTAGTAATATACTTAGCTTTAGCAATAGACAAAGAGGTTGAATCTTGCTTCTTACTCAAACATGTCACCAATCTACATCCAATAAATAATGCACCAACACTAGTACTATTTATGTCATCTATACTTCTGGCCTAATTTGTATCTATATAAGAACTAAGTGTAAAGTCAGTATCCTTGGGATACCATAATCCATAATCTAGAGTGATATTCAAATATTTGAATATCCTTTTAATTATAGTAACATGCATTTCCTTCAGAACTTTTTGAAATCTAACCACAAGACAAATTGCATGCATAATATCTGGTCTAGTAGCAGTCAAATACAACAGTTTGCCAATCATAGATCTATACTTGCTCTGATCAGTCTTAGGTGAATCATAATCTTTACCCAACTTACATCCAGTCACCATAGGAGTACTTACTGGTTTGGAACTGTCCATTCCAAATATTTTCAACATTTCCTTCACATACTTAGATTGTGAAATGAAAATTCCTTCCTTACTTCTTGCATCAAACTTACCCAAAGTTTCCTCATCTCTTCTGATATAGCATTTTCTTTTGAATACCTTGAAATATTTGACTGTAGGGATTCTTTCATGTCATAGCTCATAGGGAGTCTTTGTGTTGTTTTCTCTTTCCTGAACTCGATTGAATACATATACAACAGCGTGAATAGCTTATTTCCAGTAAAATTTTGGTAATCCGACTTTAGTAATCATTGACCTCGCAGCTTCTTGAACTGTTTTATTTTTCCTTTCAACAACTTCATTTTTCTAAGGAGTTCTCAAAGTAGATAGTTGTCTCTTTATACCATGCACTTCACAAAGCATATTGAACTCATAGGAGGTGAATTCTCTACCTCTGTCAGATCTCAAGCATTTAATCTTCAAATTCACTTCATTTTCAACCATAGCCTTGAATACTTTGAATCTATCTAATGCATATGGTTTCTCTCTTAGAAATGTAACCCATGTATATCTAGAATAATCATCAATTAAAAGCATAAAGTACCTTTCACCAAGTAGACTTCCCACTCTTATAGGACCAAAAAGTTTTGTATGAACCAAAGCTGGTAATCTAGTAGTAGATTGTTCTCTTGATCTATAATGACTTCTTGTTTGCTTCCCCAACTAGCAATTCCTACAGATAGCATTTACAGGATTTGTAATTATCGGTAGATCTCTCATGGCCTAAATATAATTGATTCTTGCCAAATTATGAAAATTCATGTGACACATTCTCCTATGCCATAGTCAACTGTCATTTATCTAAGTCATAAAACATCGTCCATCAACACCTTTAAGCTGATAAATGTTCCATTCAGATATATTTCTTGTAGCGATCAATGTTTCAGATCCTCTCTGGATCTCATATTTCTCATCCTTAAACACAAGATCATATCCTTTTCTACACATCTAACCAACACTCAACAAATTATGCCTTGAACCCTTAACATAGTAAACATCGTCAGTATGATGCTTGCCATCAAAACTTACTGAACCTATCCCACTGATTTTAGCACCAATATAATCTCCAAACATAACCAGACCTCCATCATATTTCTCAAGTTTCACAAACTTACTCTTGTCACCGATCATGTGATGTAAGCAACCACTATCAACTACCCAAAAATTATTTTCATGTTTAGCAAGTAGGGTAGAGATAATCGTACCTTCATTTTTCTCCTTCTCTTTCTCTTTCTCTTTCTCTTTCTCTTTCTCTTTCTCTTTCTTTTATTGTCTTTTTGATTTAGTAGAAGTAGGTTCATCCTTAATTTCCAAGAACAAGCAATCGTTTTCATTTGGATCTTCATATTTTGAATCTTCATCTAAAATACTAGCATTCTCATTCACATAGTAAGCTTTGCTAATATTTTTTCCTTTCTTCTTTTCCTCATATCTTTGTTTATTCCTTTTAGCTCTTTTCGGACACTTTGTAGCATAGTGACCAATTTCTCCACATCTAAAACACTTAAAGGGAAATTTGCGTACATACTTACCAAAGCCTTTTCTCATTCTCCTTATAAAGTTAGCTTCAATTTCATCAAAGTTTTCTTCATTCAGATCTCCAATTTTGGTAGCTTTAAAAGCAGTCTCTACTTTACCTCCACTTCTTAGATTCGTCTTCCTCATCTCATAAGATGTCAAAAATCCTAGCAGTAGATCCTTAGTACAAGTCTTGTAGTCTATAGTCTACTCAATAGCACTCACCTTTTCATTGCAAGCATCAAGAAGAGTTTTGAGAATCTTCTTTACAATTTTGGTTTCATCTATAGTAGCACCAAGGGATCACATTCCAGCCACAACCTCATCCAATCTTTGTACATAGGCTTTAACATTCTCATCTTTGGACATGTGTAAGAGATCAAACTATGTTTCCAAATTCTATAATTTTGCCTCTTTTACCCTTTCATCACCATCATGTGCTCTTTCTAAAGCATCCCAAACTTCCTTAATTTTCTTCAAATTTTGCACCTTAATCAACTCAGAATGTACTAGACTATTCTTCAAGATGAACTTTTCCTTATTATTCACTTCATGTGCTTTAATTTCTTCAGGTGTACTCGGACCATTAGTAGGAAGAGTGTAGGGTTCCTTATGAGCTTTCTCTATATCATATTCGCAATACTCCAAATATTCTTCCATCAATAGTTTCTAGATACCATAATTAGTTCCATCAAACCTTGGATAATCATAGATCATTTTTCCAGTCATCCTAGACCTTCCTAATTCCAAAAAAGAAGTGCAATCTGATTCCAAAAAATTTAAAATATATATATTTAGAATATACAAATAAAATGTCACAAATCATTAGTTTGCATCATCTTCAAATTCCTCATGATTTAGCTGCTATAGGTGCTCGAAAGTGAAGACTTAGTTAAAAAAATCAATTCAATGTCTAGTTTGGCCAAAAATTATAAACCAATATTGTGGGATCACCTCAGACTCACTATCCACAGGGCTACAACCCGGATGGCTCACTGCCACAGAGATACAAAGAAGGCAAAGAAGATTTGTTATAAAGAGACAACAATCCCAATGCAACAAAGGATTCCACCACAATCACCAATCCACTTGCATGAATGATAGAGTTCGCCTTCTACTCACTACATCTAGAAACTCAGTGTTAAGCTTCACAATGATCAACCACACACATATCTCACACACTTTCATAATAGCATCAAATTCAATATTCTCTTTCACTTATCTTCCTTCTTTTCTTTTGTACACTTTTTATTGCTAGCGCATTCTATATTTATACCATCTCCAACTTTGAAAAGATACAAAGTCGGCCATCCAGCTTCAAATTCAAATTAGGTCAATGCCAAACATCCTAGGGTGGAATTAGAATGAGGGAAACCCAAACACATGCTTCACCGGGACCCATAATACATCCAACATGCTTCATCAACTTCAAATGTAGTGCTTGACACACGGTCATCCCAAATAGTGTAAAACACATAGATCAATTAAGCTTGATGCTTCCAAATACTGAAACCGTCTTCGATAGAACCAAGGAAACACAACTCTCAAACCATAAAGAGAAATCCGAACCAACAACAATTCTTCCATACCTCAGCTAGAACACAAAATTATATTTCACAAGTACCAGACCAGCATCCTCAACAGCTAACAACTTGCAATCTTCATTTTATACAATTTTCTCAATATCCTTAGTCAACAACAACTAGTAGATAACCAGCTGACTGGTTGACATCAATGACAACACTTTCATTCCTATTTCCATTCTTGCAACAATTTTTGTGCATCTAATTGTAGTGTTAAAATTGTATTAATATGATCTATTAGGTTCTCACAACTAATTATACTATGATTTTTTAATATGATCTCTTGTAAGGTACAACCATGGAATTCATGTATTTCCATGTTATAATACACGTTACACTTATTTTTTTGAATGTATTGGTCAACCTTTCTATAGCTAGTATTTATATTATATGCATAATATTATAATATTATATAAGTTTTTTGTGATAATAAATGGGCACGAAAATTTTAGTTGCATTCAAAAAGTGATGATGATCTAGTAATATGTATGACATTAAAATACACAAGTTTATAATTTCATTTAATTTCCAAATTAAATGCATTTTTAGTTGTCTTTTTATGTAATGTATTCTTTAATTTGAAATTAGAAAAGAAAAAAATTGGTAGTGGTTTAGTCCATAACAAGTCATTTTCAAAGAAATATTAACAAACATTAGGAATTTTGTTGCAACATATGAGGCTTGAAAAATCTACATGAGTAAAAAAAAAAATTAGTGAGTGATGAGGAGCATGCAATATTTGATACATTCATTCATTCATATACCACAAATAGTATGGTCATGCTCCATAGTAAGAGAATATTAAAATCACTCACCACACTAGTTGCATATAGTGTGTTAGCATATACATAGTGTACAAAATCACATGGTGCTAATAATGATCATTTTGATGCAATAATTCTATTATATTTTGGCTTACATGTAATGCTTGTCTATAAGTTGAGGATGAATGCTAGCTTAGTTAATAGAGTACTTATTATTGAAAAAGAAAATTGTTTATCATTAAGGTACTTTATTGATAGAGTTATCATTGTGTGTGATGGTGAAATTTGATAATTATTTGTATGTGTCACAGGACATTCATAACTTAAAGTTTTTCTATGTTCGATCTATTACAAGAAACAATTGTATACAAATCCTTGACAAAATACAAATTTTTTAACCATACACAAGCCACAAGGGATAATGTTGGAAATAACCACAATAGATATTAGTGGTGTGGATAAGTTTGATTTAACATTCATTACTAGCAGTTGAGTTAAATACCTTAAACTATTGCTCGAATATCACTATTTTTCTCATTTGAATGATACTCTATGATAAAAAACAAAAACAAACACACACACACAAATTATGGTAAGAGCAAAAAAATGAAGAATATTGGTTGTGATCTTTGTCTCAAAATTTAACTTTAAGGGAAACATCCAATACATATTTGATGTTCTTGTGATTTGGTTGTAATAAATCAACATGATGTTAAAGTAATGTTATGGGCTTTGTACTAGGAACATAATTTATTTTTCAATTGTGTTTATGTAATTGTGATTGTGTAAATAATATTATTAATATGATAAATTATATTCAAATAACTAAACTATTTAGTATGATTTACTCTAGGGTATAGTCATGGCATTCATGTATTTTCATGTTGTTATAATTGTAAAGGAGGGGATTCGCTACTCTCGGGTCTCTAGGACAAAGAAGAGTCTATAGGGAGTGAATAGCCCTCAATTACCTCAAAGTACAAGCTCAAGTGACAAAGTGTGAAAGCAAGAATATTGCAATAACTTAATCAAATGAAATATTAAGCTAGACTGATAAACATGTACATTAGTAGGAATTGATAGAGAATTATGAAATACTGATTACATAAATAGAAATATTAAGAATTATAGATTCTTCCCCCAAAAGGATAGAGTCATGGTCAATGGATGACAGTGCACCATGGGGATGTCTATACCCCACCCTATCATCCCTATCAAATCAGGAGATAAAAACTTGAAATCTACAATACCTAATTCTTTAAGTCTAAAAACTTGCACACAAAAAGTACAGGGAAAAATGTAAAGGTTGTTTCATGGCTTGCCTCAGTCAAACCCCTGGTTTGGCGTTTCCATCTCCACAAACAACCAGATAGATAAAAATAGATAAATTGACGTAAAATGTAATACACAAGACGTGTGATAGAAAAAAACATCACTGTGGAGGAGAGCCCCTATCATGAATAAAATAGATGAGACAAGTAAAATTGTTGTAAATAGACAAGACAAAGTAGACAAGAGAGCATCACTAATAGTTTGTGGATCCCTCTTGGATTGATAGGAAAGACGTGCTTGCTTGCAAGAGAGCCTTGGTTGTTGACGAGATAAAAATTTGATAAAGCTCCATTGGGAAAAGCAAGAAAGAAGAGATGTAAAAGAGAATAGAGCAAGAGAGCAAGATTAGATGAGAGATAGTGAGAACAAATAAAAGAATGAGTGAAAAGAGGATTTTTATGAGGTTGCATGGGTAGGAAGAGCTATTACACCCACAATTCTACCGCAATGATGCATGTCATAGGTGAAGGACGTGAGATTCCTCATTTAAAACTTGGAAAGTTTGGTGATGCTAGCACATCTCACAGACATCCACACATCACGAGAGCGTCCTACTCAAAACTTTATGAGAAATGAGGTGTCAGACTACTAACGCTTCATCATTGTCCCCTATGAAGTTTAAATCATGAGATTATGACTCATAAGTTTTTGTCATTAATGTAGTAAGGTGCCATAAATGCAATGGGCTAAATGTGCAAGTGTGAAATTTCCATGAGGTGCAATTTTACGACACTACAATAATATATATTTTTCTTTTTATTTGAATGACTTGTTCAATCTAGATATGCATTTGGTGTTTGTATTGTATGCAATACATTGCAATTATATAAAAATAGGATTTGATAATAAACAAATAATAAACATAGGACACATCTTGTAATGTATACAAAAAAAATATATACAAGTTGATGATTTCTTTTAATTTCTAAGACATGCATTTTTAACGAAACTTATTACATAATGTATCATAAAAATCAACAAGTTTGCAAATAATTAAATTAGAAAATTTATTCTCTACAACATGGGTTAAACTTTGGATTCTCATCTATTTGGTGGAATAAAATGGTGCTTTATCAAGATATGCCCCTTGCTATTTCTTTTCCAAAGCAAGTTTGATATTTATTCAATAAAGGAGTTTGACAGTTTGGGGATTATGGGATTTTAATTTCCTATATTGGGCTAATTAGCAAGATCTTAAGAATAATAATGGTGTAAGCAACATATATAAAGGATTCGTTATTTTTGTTAAGTCATTGGGTCCTATAAACTTGGTTATGAAGTTATGTACACCCTTGAAATGTAATCCTTTCAAGGATTGGTGGTGGTTATCCAAATACCAATTTTCTTTATTTCCTCTTAAAAAGGTTTATATGAATCTCCTACCGTCCCTGCCCTTAAATCCTAGATTGAATTTGAAATAGAATTTCAAGAAAAGACTTGGAAAAAATTTAGTGCTCAAATTTAGCGGTCTAAAGTTGAAGCTAATTGCCTTGGAAAACCTTAAATTTCAAGCTTCTCATCGGTGATAGGTTGAGATGCATGATGGTTCAACTAATTAAATTCCCATTTTGTCAACACGTTGAAATTTTGAACACATCTTTCGAGATTGTCATGGATAAAAAGAAAATGGAAGGATATTTTTACTTATCTTCTTGTTATTTTTTATCATGTTTTATGTTGGAAAGAAGCCATTTCAGGCTTGGGTCTCCAAAATAATATTGTTGCAGACTCTATGAGATAGACTATTTTATTTAATATATGGAAAAGTAGATGCATGACTATTTTTTCAAATCATAGTGTTCATTAGGAAGCAAAAATGCTAAGGTTTTACTCCGACATCATTTTCCAAACTATTTCTTTGTGTAATCAACTACAAGGAGTTCCCAGAAAAAAGGTGAAAATCAGTAATCACTTGGACAAGATCAAATGACAAATTCTATAGCTGCATAAAGAAGATATTCTATGTTGGA
Organism: Sequoiadendron giganteum; assembly: GCA_007115665.2. Classification (NCBI taxonomy): domain Eukaryota; kingdom Viridiplantae; phylum Streptophyta; class Pinopsida; order Cupressales; family Cupressaceae; genus Sequoiadendron; species Sequoiadendron giganteum. The sequence continues at coordinate 943,638,699 of CM021100.1, read as the reverse complement.
CAAACAACTACAACATATGATGAAGTTTCAAATCTAATTTTGTTTTGCTCTTTGGGGTGGTTGTTTCAGTTTCTTTGCTATGTTTTGTTAGACTATTGTAATGTAATTTTATTTTTCTCTTAACAGTATGTTGGTTGCTTCCTCCTTATAATTATTTTCTCCTTTGATTCAATAAAAAATAACAATATCATTTCTAGAAAATACATGTTTTAAAATATTGTTTATTTAAATTATTTTTTTTATTATGACACACTACATTCTTAAATATCTTTAAACATAATTATCAAAATAAATTCAAAAGAAAAATATTTGAGTTGATTGTTGGTTGAATGATATCTGCTAGGGTTGCTTGTTTGTGTGGTCATCCTTGGCCCCTCTTGCATCATACCATGCCTTAGGTGTAGGATTTTTCATTTACTTATGTTGTACGACCACATTTATTGCAGATTTTGTTGTTTTTATTATGACTACAACCAACTCTAACCCAACAATTCTTGTTAGTGTTGGTGGTTCGATGGCTCTGCTCAATGGCTCCTCCTCAGAACAAGCATCCCTGGAAATTTGTTTTGAAAGTGTTCCATGGGGTAAGTCTTTTGATTCTCCAGCTGATGTGGTGTTACCCATCCCGTATTTTGATTTTTCATGTAAATGGTTAGAATAACATACTCTTGTTGGTTATTTTGTTAGGAGGACTCCACTTGAAAGTGTGCTTAAAGAAGGGGTTCAAAAGGCTTGGGTCCCTCATGGGGTTCAAGTTGATATGGTTCAAAATTTGACCAAATTCTTTTTTCTTTTTTCGTTTTGTGAAGATTAGTCATGTTTAGGAAATCCTGAATTATGGTCCTTGGTATGTTTGGTCCTCATTTTTGGTTTTCCAACCTTGGACCTGGGAATTCATTGTCTTGGATGACACCAAGTTATACATTCCAGTCTGGATTGAATTTCCTGGACTGCCTTTGCCTTGTTTTCATTTTTATAGCATATTGTTCCCTCCATGGGGAGAGTTATTTGTGTCAAACAAGATAGGCTCTTTCAAGCTCGCCCTCAAAATTGAGTCTATATCGAAGTGGACCTTTCACAAGATTTGAAAGAATCCATCAATATTCAAATTGGTACTTTTTGGCATACCCAGAAGGTTCCTTATTTTAATATGTTAAACACTTGTTATCAATGTTAACCCGTTGACCATAAGATTAAGGAATTCCCTCATGCAGTCCCTCATACTCAATCTCCACCATGGGAAGGTGACAAGCTCCATCAAGCGGAAGGTGTTGTCACCAAACCATAGGAAAAATGGATAATGGTTACCAACCAAAAAACAAGTCCAATAGCTCCAGAGTGGTTGCCAGAACCTTCAATGAAGGGGAAGGAAACCTAAGTGGTTTCTAATAGCATTCTAGCTCAGCCAAGGCCCTCAGCCATGCCCTAGCCTTCCTTAGTGATGATATCTCAATTGGTTGTGTCTCCTCCCATGTCAAGAATCCATAGGAGATCTTGTTGTCCTTCTCGACCTCTTGAAGAAGGAAAATATGTTCACGAAAAATGAAGAAATTTGTCTCCTCCCATTTATATTAGGATAGTCCCACCAAATTTTTTATAGAATCACTATTCCTCTCTAGAAGAGCCAGAATTTAACAAAATGGTTGAGTTTCTAATATGAATTTTCTTTCCTAAAATATTCAAGGTCTAATAGACCTCTCTAGGAAGTATTTTTTTAGGGATACTCTTTATAAATATGTCGGTATTGATGTGTTGTGTCTTCAAGAAGTTACAATTGTTGGTTTTTCGCTCTCCTCTGCTTGCCAAACTATTTGGCCAGCCAACAAAATATTTTCTTCTGATCATAAGGCTAGATGTGGTGGTGTGGTCATGCTTTTTTCCCCATGGTGGTATGCTTGTGTGGTTGATCATGGGTTTGACCCCACACATCAACTCGTCTAGATTCTTTTGAACATTGAAAATCATTCATTTGGGATTATTAATATTTATGCCTCGAATGATGTCATTGAAATATCTCTTCTCTAGTGATGGATTGCCAACTCATTGTCAGTTGCTGCCTGGTTGCTTTGTGTGGATTTTAATATGGTTGATATGGCATACAACAAAGATGGTACTCTTCCATTTCGATGGGCAGCTAGAAAAAGAGAGGCCTGGTTTTACATGCACAATAAGTTGGGTCTTTTTTATCCCAATATTGGTTGTCACCACTCTCATTCTCTCTAGCATACTTGGTGCAATTATAGAGTTGGGTCTAACAGGATATTTAAATGCCTTGATCATGCCATGATCTCAACTCAATTATTTTTTCCTTTGTTAGCTCTTCCCTACTTCCAGTTAGGCCATTAGTGGATGTGACATTGTCAAACCACTTTCCCATCTTTTTCTGCATTGAATGGCAAGTAAGGCAGCCTCGTGTCAGTAAGACCCAATTTTTTCTTAATAATTCTTTGTTGAGTTACCAACCCATGCTAGCCCACATCAGAACTATCTAGAATCTTGAATGCATACCGAACCACTCAACTGGTTGGATCAAGTGGTGGAATGATGTCATCACCTGTACCGCAAGGTTTCTTCACATTTATGGGCACCAACTAGCTATTTTTTGTAGACGTTCTTATGAGGCGACATCTGACCTTCATACCACCACTGAGGTTTTGGTGGCTAACCCCTTCTCCCCTTCTCTACAAGTAAGGGCTACGAAGTTAAGACACAAAAATCAAGTGGCTAATAATTGAAACATCAAAAATAAGATGAGGGGGCACTCTACCTTTGAGGAGATAGAGTTCCTATTTCACACGCTTGTTTCACTCAAGGAAACCCTAGAGATCTCAATCCAATGTAGAAAGGGGAAAGAGATATGGAAAAGGGTTGCCCTAAGGCATGATTAAGAACTAAAGAGGGGTTCACTACCAAGCTAGGGCTTGGAAAGACTAATGATATGTAAGATCTAATGTTAAAACCTAATGTAATGAAAAACTTCACTAAATGACCTAGAAATGCATGTAAATCAGAACAAAGAGCTAAGAGATCAAAGGTGTACCCCTGGTAACCTATGAGAGCTTAATTGAAGTCCTAAAATGATTAATATGCTAAAATTAATGCCTATTGGGACTCATATGCTAGTCTAGGTGATTCAATCCCAGATTAGGGTTTTTGGGTAGGAACATGAATCTGGCAGAGATATGTCTGAAACACATGAAATCTGGAAAAATCACTGAACTGGGACTCATATACCAGAAGTGGTGTATCAGTCTAGTTTGGATTTTTTAGAGTATTAGGATCTGAATTTTCTCTCCAATCTTTTCTTAAGCTTCTCAACTTGATCTTCGGGTCTGAATTGCTAAATTTTATCTTGTGGATGTCTTTCAATGATGATGTAGATGATGAGACCACTTTGACAACTTTGAACACATTGACAACCTCTTTCCAATCTTGTTCCTTAGAGATTCTTCAACCTAGATCTGCAAATCACAGACTAAAGAGAGGGGAAAATGTTGTTTTGTTAGTGGAAAGGGGTTTGCCTTGGTCCAACCCCATTTTGGTAATCAAACAGGTTGTAATGAAATCAAATGAGATAAAGGAATGATGAATGAACAAAGTGTAATGTTGCAACTACCCAAACCCTAGAAATAAAGTGTTGCAAACATGTATGAAGTGGCTCCAATGGATGTAGATCTTGACTCTTGCTTTAATGTGATAGATCTTGAATTGAATGCTTGCTTGAATCATAAAACCCTACATCACAAATTTTAGCACAAAAGTAAACATGATGCATGATGACTTTGACATGATGTTTGATACTTGAATAATGCTCCAAAACACTTGATGAACTACTCTTGAAGGCTCTTGAATGCTTTTGTAAACACTTGAATTCTCTTGTGAACTCAATTTTGCTATAAGGATCACTTGATTACTTGCTAGGAGAAAAATGAGTGAAAGAACCTTGTATTTATACTTGTTTATGCCAAATTTCCTGAAATTACAACACTATAAGCTGACATCAAATCTAGGAGGATAAAATCCCACCAAGAATTTGAATTTAATTTAATTTTGGGCCACATGAGACTCATACACCATAAGTGGTGTATGAGTCCTATTAGGCTGAGCTATGGGACACATTTTTCAAAACTGCTTAGATTCATGTGAAATCAAGATTGGGGCCCCAAAACTTAGGTGGGACCCATACACCCAAGGTGGCGTATGAGTCCCAAATCACTAAATATGGCTCATACAATCCAAAAAGACATGAATTATGAGTGGATGTTGATTTATGTCAGGAGTATCCTTGGAAATATGCATTAATTAAGGTTTGTGGGTGCAAAATAAGGCTAAATAAGACATAAAGAAGCCCAATTAATAATGAAAACCCTAGATTAGTGTGAAAGTGTGGTACAACACTTTACAACACCTTAAATAAGGAACAACTAGGTTAACAAGGGCCCAAGACCTAATGTGAATATGTTAAACACATTACAACACTAAATCAAGGCAACATTATGCTTAAATTAACAAGGAGGACCCAAACAAGCTCAAAAAAGTAGAGGGATACTTTTTTTGTTGCCACATTTAGCCCCCACTTTAGTGAGAGGAGGAACTTGCTTTCAACTCACAATGAATTAGACAAACTCGCGTCAAGAGGGGTTCAAATATACCAATGCTAGTAGGATAAGATGAAAATGACCAAGAGGTTTGCACAAGCCCCCATGATCAAGATCCTATGGAAAACTAATATAGGCACAAAAGAACACACATGAAAATGATATAAGGAGCAATAACAAGGTACAAGCATGCACTACCAAAAACAAAGAGAAAAGAAAAAGAAAAAAAGAGTGGATCAAGCTTTAACCATTTGTCCTGCATGTTGAGGATTAGATCTAAGTTGTTTGTCTAAAAAAATGCACGCTCACTCTGAGGCAACAAAACTTTAGGCTATCCATTGGGTGAGTACCAAAAACGTGAGACACATACGCACATGGTCGGTATACACTCACGCAAACAAGCAAGTGGCTAAGGGAAATTCATGCCTAAGTTTAGCTTGACGTATAACCAGACCAAAGCTATACCTCCTGATAATTTTGATAAGGCACCACACAACAATGAACTTCAAGCTCCATGAGGAAAGAAAAGCTTCGTATGCTTGATACTCATGAACAAACAAGATGGCTTCGCAAGCAAGCAATGTGTGTTATGCAAGGTGGCCACACAATCAAAAATGTAAATGCAACATAGGGAACATTCATAGGATTTTTGCTTAATTCATGTAAGGTCTTTAACTTAGGGAACATTGTGCCCAATATCTCCAAGAGAGGACCAATCAAATAATAGAAGATTCACAACTTAGGGGATGCAGTGTGTCACATCAAGCCACTAAGAAGAATATAATATGCTAAGAGAGATTAGGCTCTTGAATGACATCACACCCAATGTCACCACAAAGTGAAAGACAGGTTGCATGAAGTAAGAAGACTACATAACGAAACATGAAATGCAAAAGAATAATGCCAATGTATGCCCCCATTTTAAAAATTTCTAAACACCATGATGTGAGCAATTAATTTAAAGTATAAAATTATAAATGCTAACAATAAATGGGACATGAGAGATAACTTGGAAAGCCCTATGCCAAGTCATATGTTTCCAAATAAAGCTACATCGTGAAAAGGGAAAGAGGGGTTTCCCCCAAAATGAAACTCCAAACACGTGAGGAATCCAGGGATTCAAGGTTAGCATGTTCTTGCTACAATTTTTTTATAGAGATCAGAACTATCATCATTCTCTAAATACTCATAGAATTGGAAGAATCACAAAAAGAGAGCGAAAACAAAGAAAAAGCCTTTCGGGTCAACATGGAAGAGACATGAATGTATCGACACCTTGCATCATCCCCAAAAGGAAAACACAAGACACATGAAAAGATAAATATGTTTACGACATAAAGAAGAATGTAGATACAAATAGAGGAATGTCAAAAAAGAGAGAGAGATACATCAAAAAAAACAACACGGGGGATCAAGTTACACACATGTGATCATATAAAGAAAAATAAAAAAGACATAATGCAAAAGACTAATAAGGCACATGTGAGTCAACCTATTAGCAGGTTGTTTGTATCCCAATCGTGTGCATCGTATAAAGAAGATGAAAAACTAGCCAAAGGGACAATAGCAAGTGCCAAACTAGGGGTATCACCAAGTTCAAAACTCTTCCTAGGAGAATTATCATGTAAAATAATAGAAGAGGAAAATAATGTATTCAATTCATTATGAACCTCCTTGTCATTTTTTGTAATCTCCTCATCATCATCCAAATTAATCACAATAGGAGGTCTAATGATAATGTCTAAAGAAGGGTTTGTCTTCTTTTGTGGTTGTGGTATAGGATCATTTTGTTTCGACGAAGAGGAGACTCATCATATATTTCTTAGTCAAGTTTAGATTTTTATTTCCTTTATTTGTGTCTTCATTTAACCTGTGAGCAAGAGCACAACGTCTACACCTACGCTCTCTAGCATTTCTATTTCTTTTAGTACAAATTTCAAGTTGTGTTTATGTAGGAGCGGGTTGATCAACCATAAGTTTCTTTTCTTCCCTAAGGGGAGGAACAAAAGGAACCATGGAGGTTTGTTCAACCATTTTCTCTTTAGCTTTGTAAACTTCTTTTATCTTAGGAGGCGTGACGAGATTGTTTTTGTTATCTCTTGGTCTTTTCTAGGAAATAGGAAAAGGATTTTTCTTAGGTTGGTCTTGGTTATTTAGAATTTCTTTAGGTTCAATCATACTTTCATCAAGGATGGTAGGCTTTGTAACAGGCAGAGGCATGTTTCCAAGGTATAGTTTTTCTATACATTTGGCCTTGAACTTTTGATAGGATTTAAAAAAGAACTCTTCTCGAGGTTTAATAGGTTCCATAGGTGTGGGCCAAAAGAAGTCTACTAAAATTTCCCATGGGAAGACAAAGGGTTAAATCCATTATGGTGCACGGTAAACATTTCATTGTCAAAAGGAAACTTTAAGAATTTATGCACAACTGACAGAACGACTTCCATGGAGTGTAGCCATGGGTAACCAGGCTTTCACACGAAATTGGTTTGATGTCGATATGATGGGAATGAGATGTCTAATGTTTTTGGTCCTATTTGTAAAGTTAAGGTGATCGATCCCATCGTAGGGAAAGTGAAACCATTATGTGTCTTTATCCATGCTTTTGGTTTATCATACATTTCTTGAAAGAGCTCATGCACAAGTAAGAATTCCTCAGTAATCACATTCTCTCCACAGACAAGTCAATTAGTATACCATTGGTGGGCTTATTAGAGATTAAATTGGCTATGTAAAGAGGACCATCGGGTGCATGTTTAAGTATATCTTTAGATGAGAAAGAAATGTCAAGAGGATTTTTAGTTCAACCCTTACGATGTTGTGTTTTGACCAATGCAGCCAAACCATCAATGGGATTTTCTTGTTGATTAGTATCCATAGGACTTTGTTGAATTGTATACATGTTCTCCTCAGTCGTGTCAGTATTCATCACATTAGTATTTGTAGTTTCACTAGCTTTGACAAATGAAATATTATGTTTAGGCATGGGGTTGGTAAAGATTTATAAGTTTTGGTTAGGAGGGGCAACAAACTTATTTCCTTGATCATTAACACCACCAATTGAAAGTCGGCCAGAATCAATGAGGTCTTGCACAAGATGTTTAAGATGCTTACAATGTTATGTATCGTGTCCATTTTATCAGTGATAATGGCAATAAGCATTTGATCTAAAGCTTAGAGATAAAGTCTTATTAGGATTGGGTGTTTTAACGTGAGGCAAAGTGATCATTTATTGTTCTAAAAGTTGTGACATTGTATTATGGAGGGTATCAGGTAGGGGAGTAAATTATCTTTTTGGGTCCCCATAGTTAAAGGGTATTGTCACTTTTACAATGGATAATTAGGTATCGACATGTTGAGTTGTTTGTTGTGGGGGATTTAGTTGAAGGAAGCCTTTATTCTATTTTTTGAAAGGTTGATAATTATTTTGGTTTGTGGATTCAGATTTCTCAAGACAACTAGAGGTGGATTTTGTTTCACGGCTACTAATCGAATTTTGATAATCATGAAGGGTAGTACATAGGTGCACAAAGGAGGGGAACTTAATCATGGTAAGCTAATCTTGTATATTACTTTGAAATTTTTTTGTGAACATCTTTTGAAGGTGAGGGTCAAGAACCTTTACATAGATTTGGGCATAAAGTGATTGATAATGTGAAATAAAGTCGATAATCTTTTCATCTTATTTTTTCTTACATCTCATCAAATCAACTAAGGTCATCTTAGGAGTCATATGTACTTGAAAATGGTTTATAAATGCCCCAACAAGTTCAATGAATGAATGAATTGAGTTATTTGATAATAAAGAAAACCATTTTAAGGTGGTATCCTTCAAGGACCTAGGGAAAAGCTTAGCCAAGAGCTTGTCCTCAAGAATAAAGTCACTACATAAGGCAGTATGAGCAGAAACATGGTTAGAATGATCTCCTTTCCCCCCATATTTCTCAAATCTAGGCACCTCTATACCTTGTGGCATCAGTGTTCTTAATATCTCCAAGGACAAGGGGTTGCTTTTGACGTAATACATAGGTGGGCCATTTTGATTTTGGTTTATGGTGGAAACTTTCTTTTGAAGGGATGAAACGGTTTGTAAAAGTTGATTTATGAGAGGATCATTGTTTGCATTTTGAGATGGAGGTGAATAAGGTGGAGGTGTGTATGTGTTCAAGGCACAAGTGAATGGAATGCTTATAGGAGGTAAAGTGGTAGGAGATATGACGTGTGATGCCACAAAGGTATTAGGGATGCTAGCAGAAATACCCAAGGAAGGAATCACATTACTAGTAGGTTGCATCGTTGTTGTAACTTGAGGGTTGGTATAGGTAGGGATAGAGGCAATTTTTGTGGGAAGAGGGATTTGAATTCCTCCTTGACTTGTAACATTGTTTGAAGGTAAAGTACATCTAGTGGTTGAGGTAAGATGTTTTCCAAAAATTTGAACTATGTTAGGCATAAGGTCAACTTCGTCTTCACTTTCAAGCATGTAATGTATGTTATCTATGATAGGGATAGCAATGATTGGAATGTTTTCAATACTTATTTTATTTTGTAGGTTTGCTAAGTCTTCATGAATTTGGATTATGTTTTCTTGTGGAATACCAAAAACCATTGTTTCAACATGTGTTACACTACTTGAAGGCAAAGAGTTGTTAAGGGTATGGTCCATACCTAGTGAACTAGTGCCAACACTAGTAGTGAAACAACTAGATAACCCAAGATCCATGATGATTGTGCTATCATGGGATGACACGAGTCTCTAAATTTGTCTCACTATAGTATTAGCAATAGGTCACCAAGTAGAAAAGATCATACAAGGGACAATTAATGAAATGCAAGATGCAATGAACACAAGATAAATGCTATGCTTTAATTCTGATTTAAATGTAATTAAGCTAGATGCAATGAAATGAATGTAACAAAAACTTTGCAGACTAAAATAGAAAACTAACTACAACAAAATGAAACACAAAAACATAGAATTTAATGCTGAAAAATGCAGTTTAAATTTTGAAATGAGACTAAATCGCCCAAAGAGGCATATGAGTCCTTGTAAGAGAGCAAGACCAACCACATTAAGGCTCTAGGTCATAGAGAACCGAGAGTAGAGGGTTGCCCTAACTTACCTCACTCCAAAGGTATGTCTTGAAATAGGAGTCAAGAATGATGAGGAATATAATGTACTACGATTACTCTTCGGACCCAAAATCTAGATTTAGGCTAGGCGAGCTAGTTTTTGATAGGGTAGGGTTGGATGGAACAATCATTGTTCCATGCTCTGGGTCTTACGTTGAAGACCCCTATGGTGTCACACTCCACCACCTTAACCTATAGGACCTATTGCTTGTTTAGGTTCCCCTGGTTCACCTTGCCAACCCAGCTACCATGACAGATCCTACCTACCAAGCCAACCTTGGTGCAATGCTTCAACTCTTCCTTAGCCCTTAATCTACCCTAAAGGCTAACATGCTACAAGAACTAAAACTCAGCTTTGCAGGGGTGTGGAGATGTTTCCAATTGCTTCAATGCATCCTCCTAGGTTTCTTCAGGGTCCACCAAGCTCCATTTGCAAGTCACTTCCACCAAACCCTCGTTTAGGGTTAGAAAGGCTACTAGCCTATGAGCCCCAATTAGGTCTCCATCTCCGAGAAATCAGGCTTGTTCTTCTAAGTTCTCCAAAGAACACACAATCTTCCTTTGAGGTTCTTAGTGCCTATGCCCACCTCTCAATGATTTTTGGGATCTTAAGCCTCCACTGCCCGTACAATTCCTCAAACTGTAAATGAGCAAGAACTTAGGTTATTTTAGGTCTTTTTTGGCCTCTCTGCAGACTGTTAAGAATTCCTCTCACCAAACGGGTTGATGGAGCTTCCTCCTCCTTGCTATGACTTGGCAAGGCATATACCTGCCCTCTCCACACCGTGATTTTCCAGGAGATGGACACCCCTACAAGTCAAGTGCTCTGCACTTCTTGTCTTTCCTAGCTGGACACTGCCAGGCTCACCTAGGAGAAGACTTCCACAGTGATACCCTGACTCCTAACGACTCCTAACCCTACCATATTTACAATCATGGAGCCTAGTCACAATTCCCAAAGTCCCGTACACTATGTACAGTGGGAATGTGAAATAAAACTCCATTTCCAACTCACAAACTATCAGAACAACAACTAAGAAAGAAACAACTACCTACAAACAGAAACTCAATCGAATCAAGAAACAAAAATACTACCACACAAAGATTAGTTAATACTAACATGACACTCTACACTACCTACAAAATCTTATTCAATCCATTTAAGCTCTCTCCTGAATCAAAACCAAAAATTCACATTAAGAATCCATTGTTTTTACTTTGAATTCAAATTTTCAAAACAATGTAAAAGCTTCCAACCTCTCTTCCATGTTGAGTTCTTCCTTATATAGGGTCACTAAAGTAGTTAAGCTCGACCCTAACTACTCCATGGCCGCTTGTGGTTTCCAATAAGCCTTATTTGGAAAATGTTTAGAGAATCTAACACCTAGAAAGGTCTACAAAGGTCTTAATCCATCCTTGTAGCCAAACCTCAATCTATCAAATAGTCAACATGACCTTTACCAACACAATACATGATCTCACATGCCTCTAAGGCACAAACTCAAAGAAATAGGAAGAGATTGCACATTTGGCCTAAACAAATTGCCAAATCATGACCTTCTAGTCAACTTTCCTAGGTGAACTATGGGGTGCTCCTGCACCATTCTCCCCCTTTGTACGGACATTAAGAAATGTGGGGAGAGATCAGAGATGGTTCAATACCCTGCTTCTTGAACTGAGCTTCATCCACCCATGTAGCCTCAGATTCATGTTTGTTCTTCCATTTTATAAGATGCTCCATGTACACCCTATGCCTTGTAGACTTCTTCACTCTTGACTCCAAGATGCCTTTTGCTTGTAGCTTGTCTTGAGTAGGTAAGGCTATGTTGCTAACGTCCTTGAAGATATCCCTACTGTTTTGATCCATTTCATTTACTGTTCCCTTACATCTGATCAGATCAGCTACATTGAACACTGGTGAAATCCCTAAATCTGTAGGTAACTCCACCTTGTATGCATTCTTCCCATATTTGGCTAACACCTTGCATGGTCCCACTCTTTTCATTTGCAATCTGGTTGATGTTCCCTTCTGCAATCTGGATTTGTTGAGGTGGACCATGACATAGTCTCCTACTGCAAATTATAGATCTTTTCTAGACATATCCACCTTATCTTTCAACTTTTGAGTAGCCTCGGTGACTGTCTTCTTCACCTGCTCCTGAATCTCCTTCATGGTCTGAGAGAAATCCTCTACATGTCCACTCCTATGCTCCATAGCTCCTAGATCCCTAAGCTCACATACACCTCTTGGGTGCATTCCATACACTATTTCAAAAGGACTCTTCCTTGTGGTTTGGTTCACACTGTCATTATATGCATACTCAGCCTGTGATATAACCATGTCCCATGTCTATCCATACTCTTTGGTTAGGAATATTAGAAGGTTACCTAACACCCTATTAACCACCTCTATTTGTCCATCAGTCTGAGGATGGTAAGCTGATCCAAAAGATAGGTTGGTACCAAATCTGCTCCATAGAGTCTTCCAAAAATGACTCATGAACTTCACATTCCTGTCTGAAACAATGCTCAAAGGCAATCCATGGATCCTTACAATTTCCTTGAAGAAAAGGTGAGAAATATAGCTAGCATCATGAGTGGTTTTGCAAGGGATAAAGTGACTCATCTTACTGAATCTATCTACCACCACATAGACACTATCAAACCCTGCCTTGGTCTTAGGGATTCCTACCACAAAGTCCATGCTAACACACTCCCATGGTCTGTTAGGAATGGGTAGGGGTTGATATAAACCTACATTACTAGCTCCTCCCTTGGCTTTCATACACACTACACACTGCTCCACATACCTCCTGACATCCCTTGACAACTTAGGCCAATAGTAGAACCTTTGCACTAGTTCCATTGTCTTATTGATGCCATAATGTCCACTAAGACTACCTTTGTGTTTCTCTTGGATGAGGTTCTCTCTCATTGATCCTTTTGGAACACATAATTGATTCCCCTTGAATAACAATCCACTTTTCAAAGTATACTCTGAGTATTGACTATGAAAATGGTTCTTAAAGTCAGAACATACCTTGTATGCCTCTGAAAAGTCTTCATCTTCCCCATAGAGATCCTTGAAACTCTTTATTCCAATGCTCTTGATCTGTATCTCTTGCACTGTCAACAATCTCCTGCTTAGTGCATCTCCTAACTTGTTCAACTGTCCCTTCTTGTGCTTGATGGTGAAAGTAAAAGCTTGGATGTACTCCATCCATTTCAAGTGTCTATTTCTCAACTTCTCTTGAGTGTTGATATAACTAAGTGCCTAATTGTCAGTAAAGACTACAAACTCTTTGGGTAGAAGGTAATGCCTCCACTTCCTAAGTGACTGAACTAAAGCATAAAGTTCTAGGTCATAGGTAGAATACTTCTTCTTAGCTTCATTGAGCTTTTCACTGAAGAATGCTATAGGCCTGCCTTCTTCACTTAGCACTCCTCCTACTGCAACTCCACTGGCATCACATTCCACAGTGAACAACTTGTCAAAGCTAGGTAATAAAAGTATAGGTTGAGTTGCCACTTCTTATTTCAGTTTCTCAAAACCTTTCTCAGCTTCTTGAGTCCACTTAAACTTAGTCTTTAAGCCACCTTTGATTGTGTCTAGGACTGGTGCACACATGCCACTAAAGTTCCTTATGAATTTTCTATAAAATTGAGCCAATCCATGAAAACTTCTTACCTCTGTCCCTGTGGTTGGTGTGGGCCAATTTAGGATAGCTTCCACCTTTCTTGGATCCATCTTCAAAGATCCTTGGGATACTACAAACCCCAAATACACAAGCTCCTGTTTGAAGAACTCACATTTCTCTAGGTTAATGGCTAAATTCTCTTCTTACAATCTTATAAGAACCAACTCCACATGCTTTAGGTGTTCTTATGTTGTCTTGCTAAAGATGAGTCTATCATCAAGATATACCACCACAAATATCCCTATAAATTCTTTGAGCACTTCATTCATGAGCCTCATGAATGTGTTAGGGGCATTAGAGAGGCCAAATGGCATAACTCTCCACTCATACAACCCATCAGTTGTCTTAAATGTTGTCTTCCACTCATCTCCATCCTTGATTCTGATATGATGGTATCCACTTTTGAGATCCAACTTGGTAAAGTACTGAGCTCCTCCTAGACAATCCATCAAGTCCTCAATCCTAGGAATAGGGAACCTATACCTAATTGTTATTTTATTTATAGCTCTATAATTAGTGCATAATCTACACTTTCCTCCTTTCTTGGTTGCTAAGACCACTAGTATTGCACATGGGCTGATGCTCTTCCTAATCAATCCTTGGTCCAATAACTCCTGCACTTGTCTAGCTACCTCTAGGTTTTGATCCAGTGTAAGCTTGTAAGTTGCTTTATTTGGCAATGAAGCTCCTAGTATGAAGTCAATCTGATGACTAATGGCTCTCTTTGGAGGTAAAGTTTCAGGTGTCCCATCACTCACTATATCTTTGAACTATTCTAACAACTTCTGGACTGCTTCCAGTATGATTGTTTTCTTAGCCTTGTCTTCTTCTTTAGGTTGCAACATGACCACATATCCTTCACCTCCTTGATGTAGGCTATTAATGAACTCTTTACCACTGCTTAAGAAGACACTAGATGCCTTTGACTGTCCTTCCTCCTCATCTTACAGTGACTATAATTTAAATGTCTTCCCATCCTTTTTGAAAGAAATGGTGTTCTCTTTCCCATCATATATGGCACTCCTATCATACTGCCATGGTCTGCCCAATAGAAGATGGCATGCATCCATGGGTAACACATCACATAACAACTTATCTTTGTAACCTCTAATTGAGAACTCCACCGTTGTTTGCTCATTGACAAGAACACTCTGCCCTTTGTTCAACCATGTTACTTTGTAAGGGTTAGTGTGGGGTACCTTCTCCAATTTCAACTTCCTTACTGCCTCTTCTGCGATTATTTTATTAGTAGACCCTGAGTCCACTATAACCTTACACACCTTTCCAAGGATTTTTCACCTTACCTTGAATAAGGCTCTCCTTTACTTTGGCTCTTCCTTGACCAGTTGTCTGATCAAAACTCTCCTAAACATCAGGTTCTCCCCCATTTTTGATTCAATGTGACTGACCTCTGGTGATTTGGTACTCATGGTGTTCTCTTGAGCATATGCCACTCTCTTCTCAATATTTGATGAAGATGCTTTCTCTGGGCACCTATAAGATGGATGTCCTATTTGACCACAATGATAACACTTCATATTAGCAAAGTATGAGTTGCTTATGCCTGCTCCTCTTCCTCTATTTGATCCTCCTTGAGATCCTCTACCTCTTCCATAACCTCCTCTAGAAGGTGTTTCACTTCCATGCTCTGTGAATTTAGATTCTCCTTGGTTTCTTTGTTCAATTCCTCTACCTTGGTAGCCACCTCTATGTCCTCTTTGATCTCTACCTTTGCCTCTACTCTTAGAAGCATGGTCTTGTTTCCTCTTGCTTCTTTCCTCAATCTTAATAGATAATTGGTAACATTGATGTACTGTCTTAGGACTTATAAGAGTCATCTCCTCTTGAATGTTCCACTTCAAGCCGTTAAGATACCTAGCCACCTTGAGACTTTCATCTTCTGAAACATTAGACCTCATACAAAGTTTTTGAAACTCCTCAGTGTAAGTGTTCACATCTTGGTCTCTTTGCCTCAAGCTTTGTCTCTTCTTATGTAACTAAATCTCATAATCATCTGGTATGTATGCTTCTCTCACTTTTGCAACCATACCCTTCCAAGTTGAAATAGGCTTCTTGCCTTCCTTTTCCCTCTCTGTCTAAATGAATTTCCACAATGTCAAGGTAGATCCTCTCAATCTTGATTTGGCTACCTTCACCTTCTGTGCTTCAGTGACTCCATCACACTCAAAATGGTTTTCCATACCTTCTATCCAATCCATGACTAGATCAGCTT
Source organism: Sequoiadendron giganteum (assembly GCA_007115665.2). NCBI lineage: Eukaryota > Viridiplantae > Streptophyta > Pinopsida > Cupressales > Cupressaceae > Sequoiadendron > Sequoiadendron giganteum. The sequence goes on along the minus strand of CM021100.1, from coordinate 943,623,037 downwards.
CCAATTTGCCACTGAATAGTGGCATGCCTTCAAGTGCTTTCCCACTCAAAGCTTTCAATGCCTTCAAGAAAGCCTCCTCTTGCAGAACAGGGTCAGGTTCAGGGGTCTTTTCTTCCTCTACAACCTCTTCACTCATTAGTACCCTGCCTTCCAATCTATCACCGACCTCATCGGCCTTGATCTGCGCATTGCTCAATGCTTGCTCAAGTTGAGCTAGTCTTTCTCTCAATCTCCTATTGTCTTCCTCCTGATCTTCGACCTTCTTTGCCAACTCAATGTTTTTCACCATGGTTGTGGAACCACTGGATTCAAGGTCTGACATACAAGATTCTATCCCAAATATTTAACTTGCTCTAATACCAATATGATAGGGTAGGGTTGGATGGAACAATCAATGTTCCATGCTCTGGGTCTTACTTGGAAGACCCCTATGGTGTCACACTCCATCACCTTAACCTATAGGACCTATTGATTTTTTAGGTTCCCCTAGTTCACCTTGCCAACCCAACTACCATGACAAATCCTACCTACCAAGCCAACCTTGGTGCAATGCTTCAACTCTTCCTTAGCCCTTAATCTACCCTAAAGGCTAACATGCTACAAGAACTAAAACTCAACTTTGCAGGGGTGTGGAGATGTTTCCAATTGCTTCAATCCATCCTCCTAGGGTTCTTGAGGGTCCACCAAGCTCCATTTACAAGTCACTTCCACCAAACCCTCTTTTAGGGTTAGAAAGGCTACTAGCCTATGAGCCCCAATTAGGTCTCCATCTCCGAGAAATCAGGCTTGTTCTTCTAAGATCTCAAAAGAACACCCAATCTTCCTTTGAGGTTCTTAGTGCCTATGCCCACCTCTCAATGATTTTTGGGATCTTAAGCCTCCACTGCCCATACAGTTCCTCAAACTGGAAATGAGCAAGAACTTAGGTTATTTTAGGTCTTTTTTGGCCTCTTTGCAAACTGTTAAGAATTCCTCTCACCAAACAGGTTGATGGAGCTTCCTCCTCCTTGCTATGCCTTGGCAAGTCATATACCTGCCCACTCCACACTATGATTTTCCAGGAGATGGGCACCCCTGTAAGTCAGGTGCTCTGCACTTCTTGTCTTTCCTAGCCGAACACTGTCAGGCTTGCCTAGGAGAAGACTTCCACAGTGATACCTTGACTCCTAACGGCTCCTAACCCTACCATATTTATAGTCATGGAGCCTAGTCACAATTCCCAAAGGCCCGTACACTATGTACAGTGGGAATGTGAACTAAAACTCCATTTCCAATTCACAAACTATCATAACAACAACTAAGAAAGAAACAACTACCCACAAACAGAAACTCAATCGAATTAAGAAAAAAAACTACTACCACACAAAGATTAGTTAACACTCACATGACACTCTACACCACCTACATAATCCTATTCAATCCATTTAAGCTCTCTCTTGAATCAAAACCAAAAATTCACATTAAGAATCCATTGTTTTTACTTTGAATTCAAATTTTCAAAACAATGTAAAAGCTTCCAACCTCTCTTCCATGCAGAGGTCTTCCTTATATAGGGTCACTAAAGTAGTTAAGCTCTACCCTAACTACTCCATGGCTGCTTGTGGTTTCCAATAAGCCTTATTTGGAAAATGTTTAGAGAATCTAACACCTAGAAAGGTCTACAAAGGTCTTAACCCATCCTTGTAGCCAAACCTCAATCTATCAAATGTTCAACATGACCTTTACCAACACAATACATGATCTCACATGCCTCCGAGGCACAAACTCAAAGAAATAGGAAGAGATTGCACATTTGGCCTAAACAAATTGCCAAATCATGACCTTCTAGTCAACTTTCCTAGGTGAACTATGGGGTGCTCCTACACCAGTTTTCAGAGTCAATATTGTACCTCAAGCAACTCTCTATCTAAGAACATAAGTGCAATTATGGGATGACAACACGATTTGCTAGTGTCTCACAGGTGCACTAGTATCTGTACAACCAAAGGATAGAAAGTACAATATGAATTGCCAGAAAACAAGTTGATGACCTAGCTAAGTACTCCTAAATGAGAAAAACAAAACTATAAAATATGAAAGGTACAAACGAAGATGATAGAATAGATAGATGAGAACTAAAGTGACAAATATGATCTCACCAAGGCGCCAGTTTGCCAGCCAACTCCAAATGCACGTTAACCTACACACAAGAAAGAGGGGAAAATTGTTGGGGCTATATAGGGGTTTGCCTCAGTCAAACCCCCGTTTTGGTGTTTGCACCTCCATGGACAACTAAATAGCAATGAGATAGAAATATGCGATAAAGAAGTAGAGAAAGTAGAGATGCAATAAACACTACAAAACAATAAATAGATACTCAACCAAATCACAAAGGAGAGGAGTGAAACGTTACCACCTCCACCCAAAAGCTCACTAGCCAATGGAGGAGAAAGCAAACTTGGAAAGGTCACCACAACCTCGACTATGATGAAGGGAGGTTTCACAAGATTCCAATCCCACATGGCTATGGCTTCCTTCACACTTGTTTTCTAGAGTTGACGGAGTGTTTTTGCTACAATGGAGTGTTGAAGTGTTAGAAGTGCTTGAGAATGTGAAAGAAAGATGCAAGAAGTTGTGAAGAGCTGCTAATAAAATGTGAATATGTTGCTTAGAGAATGAAATGAGATGAGAATGGATGAATTTGAAGGAGAAGTGGGAAGAATCTACCATTTTTGAGGTCGGTTGGTCGAAGAGGGATGTTACAAATCAACCCCAATCAAAAGTGTAATGCCTTTGCCAACTTCAAACACAAGAATCCGTCAAGGACGACAACGTGTCGCATAGGCGTCTGTGCACCGCATGCGCGTCCTCGACAAATAATCTCCCACCGACACAACAAACAAATGCCAAGTGGAAGGAATGCAATTGGGTGATGTGGAATTTTTTAATTCGGATTTGGTTTTCTAAGGCGAGTATGTGTAAAAGGGGAATTTGTGTAAGGGGTGAAAATTCACTCCAATACATTTTGCCCCCACTTTAGAGAGCACAAATACTAATGACTGCTTCAATAAAGTAAATCAAAGAGTTAGTAGAGTTATAAATTTATACCTGAACCATCGAGGAAGCTAACCATGATCTAGCGAGCTCAAAAGTGCAAGACAAAACAAAAGACTCCATAGCCCCGCATAACTATGAAGCTGCACAAGGTACACTGAAGGCCCTCGGACCAACAATAGACAAATCCCACAGGATGAAAGCATCTTACAGGCCCGCAAACCTGTAAGGAGGTAGCCCCCGAGATCTCTCACATGAAGGAAGCCCTGTGAAGTATGCGCCTTACAGGCCCATAGACTTGCAAGAAGGTATCCCCCAAGATCTCTCACATGAAGGAAACCCAGATGAAAGTGCCTTACAGGCCCACACACTTGTAAGGAGGCATCCCCCAAGATCTCTCACATGAAGGGAACCCAATAAATTAAGTGCCTTATAGGCCCACAAATATGCAAGGAGGTATCCCCCAAGATCTCTCACATGAAGGAAACCCAGATGAAAGCACCTTACAGGCCCACAAACCTGTAAGGAAGCATCCCCCATGATCTCTTTCAAGGAGGAGACTCTGCAGAGTCAAATTGGAAAGCAACTTTATAGGTGCACTTGCAAAGTGACATGTTTACCCACAGATAAAGCATGTTGAAAACAAAGCGACCAAACAAGCAGTCAAGTGGACAGTCACACAGACCGTCAACAAGTTGGAAAGTTTTCAAAGGGGTCTCTTGGGAACCCAACATGAAGAGGGGTCCACTCAAGGGAGGCACTGTTTGAAAATGCAAAAGAGATCAATTCATCATCAAGGAATCCTTTCGAAAGATGTTCACTTCATCAAGGAATTCGAAAGGAAGAAAATGCCCCCTTGTGAGGGGAAGGTCAAAGCTACTTCCACCTCGAAGGAAAGTTCTCAAGTTCTTTCTTTGCAAACCCATGATGAAGGAAACATGTTCCGTTAGGGGTCCAAGTTGAGAATGTGATTCTTGAAAAGGTTTGCAAATATTCTCGAGAAAAGATTCGTTGGCAACGAATACGTTTTCTGAAAATGAAAGTATCATAGAAATGACATTGTCACACATGAGAGGGACAACTCAAACAAGGAAGAGAGAAAGATAAGAGAAGAGTGAGAGAGAATTAATCACAAACAAAGGACACAAGGGGATCTGGTTTCGTGGGCTTAGATTTTCTCATGCTTATATAAATAATAGGCAACCATGATGCAAGGCCAAAGATCATCAATCCCCAACCAAATCAAGAAGAATGCATGAAAGACAAAGTAAAAATAAAAATTTGGGTCAACATGGAAGGGAATCCTAAATGCCCCCAACACTTTGCATTGTCCCCAATTTGTTGAAAATCAAGCACAAACATGAAAGAATGATGATATAGATATAGAAGAAGGTTTATGACACAAAAATCACTCCTGTATCCAAGCACCAACAAGGGTGACAAGGGCCATCTAGGAACACCTAGAACGAGTACCTGGGAACACATTACAACACACACACATCTATTCTAAAGATAAAGAAGAGGCCTCCCCCTAACACTGATCGACCAAGAGGTCATCCACTTCCCATTCTAGATCATCATAAGGGGATGGAGGACGAGCCTGCAGTGGTGGAATATTAAGGGGAGGAGCTTCTGACCCTCTCGTGGCAAGGGCTGACGAAGAAGGCCCCTCAAGGTCTTCTCCACTCGGTTCTTGTGGAGCTATGGTCAATGAATTCATGAAGATCGCTGACAAGGCTAGAACTTCATCCAAAGAGTTAACTGGAATGCCATGTCATACCTTAATGGACAAAGAGGACCATGCCCAAGATTCACCGCTTGGCTCACTGAGTGATTTGAGAGCAGTGACAAACTTAGGGGAAGTTAGAGCTGGCTCCATCACTAGGATGGAACAAGCTAGCACGGGACCACCTTTTGTTGAAGGTGGGCTCCTCTTAAGCCCTTCATTGCTGGAAGGGCCAAAATCTTCCTTTGGCTTTGTCGGGGGATGGGAACTCCCCACAGATGAGGTGAGAGGTGTATAGGAAGAGGAGGAGAAAACCATGGCAGACGCTACCGAAGTATTTGACATATCCATAGGTTTTGGGAAAGGTGGGATGTCCAGAAGGGACATCAGCAAGGCAGCTCAACCGAAGGAGCGATGAATACTTGCACCTTTTTAGGGTCAGGAACACTCACAACAAGAGCTGAGAGTAATACAAAGATTGATTGAATAGGAGTAGAGGGGAGGAGAGAGGAGGATGCAATAGGAGGCCTTGAAGCAGGGGTGATCATCTCCCCATCCTTCTTCTACAAAGCAGCCTACTCAGCTGCGAGAGCTTTTCATTGGCACTTGCGCTTGTGCGCAAGGTAGTTTTTGCAACTCTTTGAGCTAGCTAGAGGTTGTAGGTTGTGAAGGAGCGAAATAATCCTACTCAGCCATGGGCATGTCCACCACAGTTGTTTCTAGTGGAGGGATAAGCTCTTGAACGAGAGCAGGAGGAGTAGGTTGAGAAACAATGGGGGGAGTTGGCTTTAGTGCCTCAGCAGTGGGCCTCTTCTCATTTATTGCTTTTGGAGCAGGAGTGGTAGGAGGTTGCAGAGGCCGAGACATAGAAGATTCCCCATGGGGACCTTTCTTTCTACCATATCTAATGGGCCTAGGCTTTGTGGGTAGAAAAAGAAGTTTGAATGTGAGATGCTTAGGCTTTCACCAAGCGAGAGCCATAGGATTCTCTTGCAAACATGGAACATAATCTATTAGTGCCACAATAGGACGAGATGGAGCATAAGGCTTAACAACGAAAGAGGAAGCAAAAGGATCTTGAGGGAATTTCTCTTCTTCCCTTCTATGTGCCTTGGTGGCATCACTGTCAACTCTTAAGCAAGCCCTATGTGAAACAACATAAGGTGATGGAGGGTATCTTTCTTTTAGCGTTAAGCACCCTTTCTTGTAATTTTGATATATTCAGTACAAGAGGTCCTTCCTAGGTGGAAGAGGACCAACAGGTGCAGGTCAAAAGTGATCTAAGGAGTAGCTATCACGTATGACTGGTGGTTTATAACCAGTGTCATGAATCACATGCACTAACCCCCAATGAATGAACTTCAAACATTTGTGCACAACTGAGGGAAGTGCATTCATAGATCCTAGCCAGGGGATACCCAAATTCACTCTAAAGAGTTCAGACCCTGGGATTATGTCAAACAATAGGTTTATAGAATTAGGTCTAACAAGGACTAACAACACAATACAACCCAAGGGAGGTATGGAAAGTTCGTTATCCATACAAATGGTGCTCACAGGTGCATTATACCCATCTTTGTGTAGGAAGTTAATTAACATAATCTCCTCAGTTATGATATTCACCTAAGACATCGGGTCAACAAGAACACCCACTACAATGTTCCCATTGATCCACATAGGGATATAAAGAGGAGACAATTCTCTGTTGAAGCCCATCGACAGGTCCTGCGAGGTGAAGGTTATACTTGGACCACCCCTCGCATGTTGCTCAGAGGGGATAGATTGATGCAAAAAAGAGGCCATCATGCACACTAAACGATATTCTCACAAAGCCCCCCAAAGGTTGTAAACAAAACAATGACCCACTTAAGGTTTCATTTTGCAACACTTACGAAACCTTCCAACTACGCCTACTAGGGTCATAGGTTGGGTTGCAAGGTGAAAATCCCCACAACACTCACACCTACAACGCTCCTAGAACACGAGGAAAGGAGCTTTCAGTACTGCTAAATGAAACCCAAATGGTTCATGTCGGGTTCACCAAAAATGTAAGAGAGAGGGACCAACCATGTCAAGGCTCCAGGTCACGGAGAGCCGAGAGCGGAGGGTTGTCCTAACTTACCTCACTCTAAAGGGATGTATTAAAACATGAGTTGAGAATGATGATGACTATAATATACTATGATCACTCTTCAGACCCATAATCTAGATTTAGGCTAGGTGAGCTGGTTTTCAGAGTCAAAACTATACCTCAGACAACTCTTTGTTCAAGGACGTAAGCGCGGTTCTGAGATGACGGTGTGACACACTGGTGTCTCGCAGGTATGCTGGCATTTGTACGAACATAGGATAGAAAGTACAATATGAACCGCCAGAAAACAAGTTGATGGTCTAGCTAAGTACTCCTAAATGAGCAAAACAAAACTATAATGTATGAAAGGTACAAATAAAGATGATAAAATAGATAGATGAGAACTAAAGTGACAAAGATGATCTCACCAAGGTGCTAGTTCGCCAACCAACTCCAAATGCACGTTCACCTACACACGAGAAAGAGGGGAAATTTTTTGGGGCTGTATAGGGGTCCACCTCAATCAGACCCCCATTTTGGTATTTCCACCTCCACGGACAACCAAATAGCAACGAGAGAGAAATATGCGATAAAGAAGTAGAGAAAGTAGAGATGCAATAAACACTACAAAACAATAAATAACTATTCAACCAAATCACAAAGGAGAGGAGTGAAACGTTACCACCTCCACCCAAAAGCTCACTAGCCAATGGAGGAGAAAGCGGACTTGGGAAGGTCACCACAACCTCGATTGTGATGAAGGGAGGTCTTGCAAGACTCCAAGCCCACATTGCTATGGCTTGCTTCACACTTGCTTTGCAAAATTGATGGAGAGTCGTTGCTGCAATGGAGTGTTGAAGTGTTGAAAGTGCTTGAGAATGTGAAAGAAAGATGAAAGAAGTTGTGAAGAGATGCTAAGAGAATGTGAATATGTTGCTTAGAGATTGAAATGAGATGAGAATAGATGAGTTTGAAAGAGAAGTGGGAAGAATCTACCATTTGCAGGGTCGGTTGGTCAAAGAGGGACGTTACAAATCAACCCCAATCGAAAGTGTAACACCTCCTCCAACTTCAGATGAAGGAATCCATCAGGGATGGCAGCACGTCACATGGATGTCTATGCATCGTGCATGCATCCTCAAAAAATATTCTCCCACTGACACAATAGATAGATGCCAAGTGGAAGGAAAGCAGTTGGGTGATGTGGAATTTCGACTTCGGATTTGGTTTTCTAAGGTGAGGATGTGTAAAAGAGGAATTTGCGTAAGGGGTGTAAATTCACTCCTATACAATCCTAAATAGGGTTTTTCAGGGGTCAGAATGTTGAATAACAGTCACAACATAATACCCAAAAACTAGGCAAAATCTCCTATACTGGGACTAAATCACCCAGAAGGGTGTATGAGTCCCAGTTTAAGGTTTTTGCACAAATTTTGAAAAATTCTAAGTGAAAGTTATGGTTTTTGGTTTTAATGATGTCTAAACTATGTGCAGATGCAGATTTTAGATGAAATTCAATGATGCAAGATGCAAAAATGTAACCTATATGCACTTTCACTAATGCAAAATTTAGAAACCCTAGAATGGCAATTAACTAATACAAAACCTAATGCAATGTTAATGCAAGCTAGATATAGGATGATAATGCACTCCAAATCAAAATTAAGATGTTCTAAATGTAGGTTCACCAAAATGAAACCTCATAAATAGGATGAGGGGGAACTCTACCATTGAGGAGATAGAGTTCATATTTCACATGCTTGTTTCACTCAAGGAAACCCTAGAGATCTCAATCCAATGTAGAAAGGGGAAAGAGATTTGGCAATAGGGTTGTCCTAGAGTATGATTAATAACTAAAGAGGGGTTCACCACCAAGATAGGGCTTGGAAAGACTAATGATATGTAAAGTCTAATGTTAAAACCTAATGCAATGCAAAACTTCACTAAATGACCTAGAAATGCATGTAAATCATAATAAAAAGCTAAGAGATTAGAGGTGTGCACCTGGAAACTTGTGAGAGCTTGATTGAAGTCCTAAAATGTTGAATATGCTAAAATTAATGCTTGTTGGGACTCATATGCTAGTCTAGGCGATTCAGTCCCATATTAGGGTTTTTGGGTAGGAATAAGAATCTGGCAAAGATATGTCTGAAACACCTGAAATCTGGAAAAATCACTGAACTGGGACTCATACACGAAAAGTGGTGTATCAGTCCAGTTTAGATTTTTTAGATTATCAAGATCTGAATCTACTTTCCAATCTTTGGTTAACCTTCTCAACTTGATCTTCGAGTCTGAATTGTTGAATTTTGTCATGTGGATGTCTTTCAATGATGATGTAGATGATGAGACCACTTTGATAACTTTGAACACCTTGACAACCTCTTTCCAATCTTGCTATTAAGAGAGTCTTCAACCTAGATATGCAAATCACACACTAAAGAGAAGGGAAAATTTTGTTTTCTTAGTGGAAAGGGGTTTGCCTTGGTCAAACCCCATTTTGGTAATCAAACCTTGTAATGAAATCAAATGAGATAAATGAATGATGAATGAACAAAGTGTAATGTTGAAACTCAACAAACCCTAGCAATAAAGTGTTGCAAACATGTATGAAGTGGCTCCAATGGATGTAGATCTTGACTCTTGCTTGAATGTGATAGATCTTGAATTGAATGCTTGCTTGAATCATAAAACCCTACATCACAAATGTTAGCTAAAAAAAAAACATGATGCATGATGACTTTGACATGATGCTTGATACTTGAATAATGCTCTGAAAACTTGATGAACCACTCTTGAAGGCTCTTGAATGCTTTTGTAAACACTTGAATTCTCTTGTGAACTCAAATTTTCTATAAGGATCACTTGATTGCTTGCTAAGAGAAAAATGAGTGAAAGAACCTTATATTTATACTTGTTTATGTTGAATTTCCCAAAATTACAACACTACAAGCCGACATCAGATCTAGGAGGATAATATCCCACCAAGAATTCGAATTAAATTTAATTTTGGGCCACATGGGACTCATACACCAGAAGTGGCATATGAGTCCCATTAGGCTTACCTATGGGACACATTTTTCAAAACTGCTTAGATTCATGTGAAATCAAGATTGGGGAACCAAAACTTAGGTGGGACCCATACGCCCAAGGTGGTGTATGAGTCCTAGATCACTAAATCTAGGCCATACAATCCAAAAATACATGAATTATGATTGGATGCTAATTTATGACGGGATTATCCTAAAAAATATGCATTAATTAAGGCTTGTGGGTGCAAAATAAGGCCAAATAAGGCACAAAGAAGCCCAATTAGTAATGAAAACCCCAGATTAGTGTAAAAAGTGTGGTACAACACTTTAAAACACCTTAAATAAGGTACAACTAGGTTCACAATGGCCCAAGACCTAATGTGAATGTGTTAAACACATTACAAAACTAAATCAAGGCAACTTTATGCTTAAATTAACATGTAGGACTAAAACAAGCACAAAAAAGTAGATGGATACTTTCTTCGATACCACAATAATTATGCAGCCAGAGGGGCACAAATTAAGGCTAGATTACACTGGCTCAAGATTGGGGACCATGCCTCAAAAAAAAATTCTAGCTCTTCGAGCCAAACATTCATCACCTGGCATCAAGCGAATCAAGATGGAAAATGTGCTTTCTGAACTTCCCAATATTCTCCAAGCATTTGTGAAGCACTATGAGCAAGTTTTAACAACCCAAGATTACACATCAAAGCGGATTAATGCACTCCAAAATTGCCTTGTTGTTGTGCCAAATAGGCTTTCCACAACCTATAAAGCTTTCTATGAGTAGTTATTCACAATTGAAGACCTCAAAGAAGTTGTTTGCATAATGGTTGATGACAAAGCTCTAGGAATTGATGGGTTCAAGTGTGTGATTTTTACAAATCACTTTGGAACTGTGTGGGGAAGGATCTAAATAAAGTTTACCTTGAAGCTTTTCATTCTAATTCCCTAGGTAATCTTATCAACAAAGGCAATATTAAATTCATACCTAAAATTGGTGATCCCGATGATATTTGTAATTGGCAGCACATCATGCTCCTTAATGTTTCCTACAAAGTAATTGCCAAAGACCTTGTTTTAAAAATCTGCCATCTTTTGCCTCAAATTGTGCGCCCTAAATAGATTAGTTTTATTAAATCTAGGTTCCTATTGGACAACATAATTTCTATTTGGGAAGGTATGGAGTGGGCCATATGTTCTAATCAGAAAGCAGTTTTTCTCGAAATTGATTTTGCCAAAGCTTATGACCTTATATAATGGCCTTTCATTTTAGCTATGCTTTATGTGCTGGGATTTCGCCCAAATTTCATTCAATCTATGAAAATTTTATTCTCCGAAGCTTCAACTTTCATCACTATTAATGGTCGCCAGTCCCAATCCTTTGGTCTATTTCACTCCATTCATCAAGGGTACCCACTTTCCCCCTCATTTTATGTGTTGTTCATTGAGGGGTTTGGCTATCTTCTTTCTCACTCTACTTCCTAGGGGCTTGTTCAAAGAATCTCCTTGCCAATTTCACCAGCTCAATTGGTCAATGGCCACTTTGTCGATGATTCCTTCCTTACCT
>CM021100.1:943530581-943611502 GCA_007115665.2 Sequoiadendron giganteum | reverse complement strand
CATTTCTGCTGGGAGACCACGGAAAAAGTCTAATTCAACCAATATATCAGCCATTGAAGTTAAAAAACATGCCTATGCATTTCAGGGTAAATAGAAATACATTTCCCTAGCTATTTATCGATGTTTTTCAGTGTTGAAATGCAATAAGTGAAGAGGAAAATTGGGCATTCTTACCCACATAGGAGAAGCCTGAAAATTTTCCATTATTGAATTGAATCCTTGATACCAGGGTTTCGAGAAGAGAGTTGCCATGTCCTAAATCCAAGTACCTTTTTCCAGTCTCCTACTTTTTATCCTCTACAGAATCACAAACAACTACAAAATACCCTTGAGCATAAGGATATATCACAATAGGGGCTTCAAGAAAAGGCAAGCAGGTAGACATTACCCAATCATTTAGTTCTGGGAGGCTAGGCTAGAGAGAGTTGAATCTGCAAATCAGAGCTATCTCAGAATAACGCTCTAGAACTTCTTCCACTTCTTCACCTAACACCAATGTAGGTATCTCTTCTGCTACTTTTATACTCACCACTCCACCCATACAACCCTTTCTGTTAAATGTAGCCTTATTTTTAAATATTGACGCTGAAGGCTTTCCTTTTGCTGCCACTGCATAGGATTTCTTCTCGCTTTTTTCATTTTGCAAAAGACCAGACTCCAAAACCCCTTCTACTTTGCTTGGGGTGCATGATGCCACTTTACACACCACTGCTGCTAACTCTCCCAAATTAGGGCTGCCTCCATTCAAATCCCTATCAGTGATGGGTAGAGATGGTAATTTATTAATGCTTTTTCTCAAGATTAGGAGTAAAACAAATGGAAGGGGGTGGGGGTTTCGTCTGAGGGCGGAGAAGTTGGGTGAATAACAAATAAAAGTGAAGTTTATCCCCCCTTTCTTTTGTTTTATCATGAGGGCAGTAAGAGGAATTTTATATGATATTTATGAATGCCTTGCAAGCAAATTTGTTTACTCTTAATGGTTTAATGATGGTGTATATAGTCTATAGAGGAGATATAGGTTTGATTCAAAAATAGGGTATGGTATGTACACCTTGTTGAACAATATATACTGTAAATGGGAAGGAATCCCCTTGTGGGCATCCACTAAGAGGGTCTCATACACTAAATTATTGGTCTCTCTTGGAATTGATTGAAAAAACAACCTTTACCTTTTATAACCATTTTGAAATAGCTTTTTTAATATTTCCATCTACCGATTGTGGAGGGTTAGTAGATAGGAAGGATTGTAATGTGATATCATTGAATAGACAATTTTCAATGTTCATGGATAGATCCAAAATGGGTGAACAATTATATTTCTAGTTTCAGTAATTGTGAATGGAGATGCAAATGGGTGAGTGGGTTACATATAGGGCGTGTTTAGAGTTTATAAGGGTTGTAGGAGGTTTGTGGGCCCTTAACACCTTCTTTTCTTCATTTGCATTTTAGAAAAAAAAATGAATTTTTTATTTAAATTAAAAAAGGGGACTCATCCTTGATTTCTCTAGAGGACAAGGAATGGGTAGGGGATGTCCATTGCCATCCTTGTGTCTCCCAAGGGCCCAAACAATGGTGGGGATGGGGATGTAGGGCTAGGGGATGGGAATGTGTCCTGGTGTATCTCTAGATTTTATTAGTACTACAAATAGTTTAAATTTAGTATTCCATAGGGACCAGTTCCTCATCTCCCCTCCAAAAAAGAATGGCTGTTTAGGGGGCGAGGATGGGGACAAAACATTCCCTACTGCTCCCCTCCACTGCCACCTGTTGGTGGGAATGTCTCTGGTGTGTCCCCCTTTGCAAAGGATGTTGGGAGGACTCCCTGATGATCCTGGGATAGCTAGGGGATGCATTGGCATCCCTTTACTATCCTGAGGATGCTAGGGAGTCTCCATGCTGAACAAAGTTTCTATATGTCATGATAATGATGATTTTGATTTTTGTCAAAGCTTTGAACAAACAGACAACATGATGGCATGTAAAAATGGTTGACATTTGAAGAAAGGAGGAATACTTACATGGTATTGGAGGCAAAGTAGACTCATAAGACATCTGTTATTGTTTTGTTTACTTGGATGCATGTTCTCGTATCTTAACTTTACAAAGTTGGTGATCGATATTTCCTAATTCATACATCACAGACACCTTAGGCTTAGTAGAGAGTGGAGGAAGCAGGGAGGGTAGGACAGTGGTGGTTTTTTATCAAGTTTTCATAAATGTTTTTGAGTTTCTGCTGACTGCTGTAAGGAGTTTAGAAAAGCAGAGAAGAAAATAAATAAATTGATACAAGAATGACAATATTCCTGTCTTCAACTGTGTGACCCTCATTACTTATACCAGTTAGATTCCCCAACTTAATTGCCAATATCTGAAAAACGAAGATTTTATCAGAAATAATGAGGAGTTGGTGTCAGAGAAAACATAGGAATCACAAGAAAGATATATATTTATTATCAATTAGTATAATAATTATAAATCTTAGTTAGTTTAGTTAATAAGTATATATATTAATAATATTAAATATAGTAATAATAATATTATTTTCTACATACATACATACATATATCTATGTATTGATATGTAACTATATTGTATGAATATATCTATATTACATGTATGTTGCCAGCCTCTTCCCCTTCTCTGTCTCCAAAATCTGACCCATGGTCCCCCCATCCCTAAAATTCATTCTTCCGTCCTGTTCTGAAACTTTGTGAAGCATGGTTTCAGTTATTGTTTACAATAGGTGTAGAAGAAACAAAGTGCAGTGTGCAAGTAAAAGTTTATGGTCATAGGATAGTGAAAAGGTAGACCATAAACTTGATAAAAAGATGACATGGTAGGAAAGGGTATGGTGAGCAATGAGGTGTAAAAATAATTCACCATTAATCAAGGAAATTTGGTGTCAAATCTAATAACACGTGATGTACTCGGATTGTTCTTGGATACACCAATAGAGTATACTTATATAAAATAATGTATTGAATGATGAGATAAATGGTCCAAATGATAATAGTTTAAGAATAATTATTATTAGTGTGTGTGTGCATGGACATGTGTGGGTGTGTGTGCTGCCTGCCCATGCACAAAAGACACTACCTTGTGGTTAACATAAAATTGCCTCCCTTTCTCAAAAAACTGACCTCAAAGCTAATGATTATACCTAACAATTATTAATGACAAATACCTAGAGTATCATCTCTTTGAATTGGATTTTTAATGCCAAAGTCTTAAGGGACCTCATGTGTGATGCAACTTTCTACTGAGATTGCTTTTATCTTTAGCATGAATTCAATAATTTGATGCAAGTTTGTTATCAGAAATATTCTGAAGATTATTGTCTTTTGTGAATATTTATAATTCATTGCCTTAATTTGATTGTTAAGTTCTGGGTTCCATAGGGGTCACTCCCCTTATAAACAAGCCAGTACAGAAGGTAAAAACCCTATAAGCTGATGCATGTACAAGACAGCGCAAAATAGCCTGGTGAGGACACTGGCACACACAGCCAAAAGACCACTAATTGTCAAATATGATGTCTTACATGATTAGGATGACTATATGGTTCAAATTCAAAAGGTGCATTTGTGATTTCACAAGAACTCTTAGAAAAATCATTCTTTAGTTTAGGTGTAACATCAAATTTGTTAATAATAGCAACAACTGCTTCATTGGTCTCACATTTGTCTATAAAGCCAATTGCATTTTTTTTGGTGTAGTTTCAATTGCATTTGTAGACATTTCATTGTTGGCATACTAAAATAATTCTTATGTTGGGATTTTTATTCTTTGTCAAATGCTGTGGGTAAAATTTTGGTTATGACCTTTCAAATAGACAATCTTTGTCTTTGTTGGATAAAGATCCATCAAAATCTTGTAATTTCTTTTTGTTTAAAAAGTAAAACTACATATCCATTTGAATATATTTTACTTTTGTTGATAAATCTTGATCTTTGTTCCTTAATGTCCAACTTTCATCATCTTGTTTTTACATTGGCTTATAACAACAAATTTTTCATTTTTCAATAATTCATCTGAAACTTTCTTAAACAATTTGTCAAAGAGGATCTTTAAAGCTTGTGCAAAGTTAAAGCTATAATGAATTTAGAATCTAAACTACTCGCCTTATCTTAAAAATATAGCAATATTGAACACAGAAACATATAACCTCACTGAAAACATTCCAGCAGACTTCATATCCTTATTTTCCAGAAAATTTAGAATTCCTACCATCACATGTCATGTTCTTATGCTTTTGTGTATAGCCTTAATATCTCCATAAAGATTGTTTTATGGAGCTCTTCTTAATCATTTATAGCCATTGTCAATTAAGAAATTATATACTTTAAACCCATAGCGCATGGTCAACAAGAGAAAACTTTATGATATTCCAGATCACTTGATCCTCCGAGTCTCTCCTCCACCTTCTTGTCTTATACTCTCTTTAGATTTGTGCTAGCAAAGTAGTTGATTATGCGGTTTCAGGCAAAGGTCCTCATAATGTTGTGGATTCACTTGCCTTCCCTATGGCATAACTATTTAACAAGGTTAGTTTCCACCATGTTGGTTGTAGCACATCGACCATCCCATTCTTGAATTTGGGGACAGTTGTAACCCAAATAACTACAAGACTATTATGATTCGGCATACATTTGCCTTTTATGCCATGGTGTTGAACATGAAACTTTTTGATCACTTTGAGAATGGTAACCTCAAAGTAAAGGGCCAAGTAGGCTTCATGAGGGAATTCAGATTATTGGCCTTTTTAACACATAGGGCTATTTTTGAGGAGATCTTCTATGATCTCCAAAGTCTTTTTTTAATAGACTTCAAGAAGTCCTCTCACTTGGTTCCCATCCACTTTTTCCAATATGTGATATTGGTGTGAGTTTCCTTCATTTATAGTTATACCATTAAAAAGATTAATCAGACTGTTGTTTGCCATTTCCAGACTCCCTATGGACTTTCTAAAGAGCAACATTGGAGTCAAACAGGGCCCCCCTCTGTCACTGAATCTTCAGATGAGCTCAAATATTATCTTCACTAGCATACTTATGTTGATGATGGTTGTATATCACAACATGCTTTGATTGCTATATTGTTTTTTCATGGTGACGTGATCCCCATTCTCCTATTGATTGAAAGAGACAACTTGATGATCTTGCTCACTTAACCAGCTTGTGGTCAACCTTAGTAAAACTAAGCTCACGATCTTGAACACCTCTAGGGATGCTTTTCTAGATTCTAGCTACTCTACAAAGGGGAACTTGTGGAGATCTCAACAACAGATGTTGGTTTATTATTGGATTGTGTATTAGCTTAAATTCTACTTCATGGTTGCATCTTTGTGCCCCACGTTTTGACTTGGGAGTACCAATGCTTTTAGATACATTCCAAGAACATCCCTTGGAAAATACGTCTTTTCAACAAAGTCATTAAATCTCACCAATTTTTCTGGATTCAATGTTAGGCATCCTAGAATGAAGTCTATTTTTGGGCATCCCTTTATATGTAAGTTTACACCTCCGTTATACATTTTACTGGTGTATTCTATGTTTAAGGTTTTTTAGTTTGAGTGAAAATTCTTAAGTTAAAATATATAGAGAAGGCTTTGAAATTTTGCTTATCTTTACCTTATATGTGAATTATCATTATAATTCTTTTGTGTTGATTTTTCTTACATTCCAGCTTCTTGCAATGCCTCTATATCTTGATTATGTTGACTTCTTATCTGCTTGTAATGCCTTCATATCTTGATGGTGTTGAACTTTGATCTAGTGCAGTTCCGCACTCACAAGGTGATTTATAGGCGGTATGCAGGCCTGTTTTTCTCAATGTGTGTGGATATCACTGATAATGAGCTAGCATATCTTGAGAGCATTCATTTATTTGTGGAGATACTGGATCATTTCTTCAGTAATGTATGCGAGCTTGACTTGGTATTCAATTTTCACAAGGTAAATTTCTTTGCATTTCCTTTGATTAAAATTTTCTGGTAGGAAATTAAGATCACTTAGGAAAAGTATATATGTCAGATGTTTTTATTATTTGGTGCTTATAATTCAATGCAATGGCCTCTCATCTACCTTTTAGTTTTATAAGATGTCAAGCCTCTGATCTGTTACCGATACGAACTTTACTGAATTGTATTACTGTAGGAATCCTTTCTCTGGGGAGACCACAATGTTGTTTATGTCATTCATGTTACATTATACTAGAGTTGAAGGTTCCTCTCTTTTGCATTTTACTTATATTTTTGGTTTGAAGGGTACACTCATTTGAAAAATTTCAAGTTAGTTTCTACTAGAAGGGTCCACTCATTTCACGTTGATTTCTGAGTTGAAGGTTTCACTAGTTTTTTCTCATGTAATTGTTTAGTTGGATTGAAGACTTCACTGCATATTACAGGTTAGAATACTAAGTTTTCATGCACTGTATGTTCCACTCATATTCAGGTATCACAATTCTAACTATACACACCTTTGTTCACAACATTCAGGCAAAGGATGGTCCATTAAAAATAAAACTTAATAGGGAAAAATGCCATTCCAGAATTTAGTGGATGATGGTAATGCACCTCAAAAATGTAAAAAGGAAATTCGCTTCTTGTTTTAGTTCAACAAAATTTATGTCAGTCAAAACTTCTTATTTATTCTGGAATTATAATGCAAGCTTAAGAGTTATACCCTTTAACTAGAAGACCAATGAATCTATGTTCTTAGAGTTCATGGAACTTTGCATAGATCGTCATACATATTTCTGTGTTGCAACAGACTGATACTTTCATGGTGAAGGAAAGAAAGTTCTTAAAAGGGTTAATTTTGAATGCAGGTATACTTGATACTAGACGAGTTTATTCTTGCAGGGGAATTGCAAGAAACAAGTAAGAAGGTAAATTGGAACTTTTAGTTTAGGATCTCTTTATGTATTATACATGTAAAGATATAACATCCTTACGCATACACAAGTTCTTGAGTAGGAGGCAAATGTGTCTGAGCATTAGATGCTTATGAAAAGAATCACTGCACATTTCTATTATGCATTATTGTGTTACAGGCAATCATTGAGAGAATGGGGGAGCTGGAAAGACAGGAGTGAGAAACGTGTTGGATCCAAGTATTATCTTAAAGGTAGGAGAAGCTTCCTGGTTGAGCATTTTCACTTATTTCTGTTGGCAAATGGAATGTCATCATATATTTTGAATATGAAATTAATATTTTTTATATTGTGCTGTTTTAACCTTTGCTTTTAAAATTGCACCATCTTTGGAATGTGGCAGGTTTTGATATTTGATTTTATTGTATGGTATCAATGACAGTTGGGGGTTTTTGATTTGCTTTACATTGCAGGGTGCACAGTAGATTCTGTTACTACTTTTACTCATTCTTTTGGTTGTACAATGGTAATGACTAATTAGGGATTTTCATTGTTCTCTCTATATGGAGTTTGTATTAGACTTCCTTCTTCTGGGGAAGAGTATTAATACACTCTGTCGATTCATTTTTTTCTAAAATTCTGCATTCCAAAGAATCCGAGTTCTTTTTTCTCTTGGAAGATGTAACTTGATATAAGGTTGGCTTATAATAGGATGTCCAATTTATACAAGAATACTATAGGATTTTCAAATATTCAGATTTGTGAAGTTTGCACTGCATTTTATCATATCATATTTTTGAGGTACATTTATGCTATGCCTATTTTATGATATAGCTGAGGTTATTTTTGAATTTGATTTTTTAACTAAAATTTAATAAACTTTGTGGTTTAGATTTTATTTTCACAAAACTTAGATTAAGCTTCTGTCAATGGTAGATCTCTTCCCTCAGCAGTCAGCATTTTTCATTAGACATGCATTATGGGATATCCATCTTTTTGTCCTGCTCATAGCATACAATAAGATTCATTGATTTAATTTTTAAACATATACATGACTGCAAATATTTAATAAATCAGAAATAAAACGCATCGTCTCATGGAAGGATCTCACCATTATTTCTGTCAGTCTACCATAAGCATAGTGATAGAATTAATGTTTCTGCACCTAACTATTTATACATTATATTTTAGACTAATTAGCAACGTATCTTGTTAAAGGCCATGCTTTTAAAATCAGTAATTTCAGTTAAATTATGTATATATGGGATTTTAGCTGGTTCAAAGACTCCATTATTTATGTAAATATGATTGTACCTGTGCACTTATATGTCCTTTTGTTTAAAGTAAAATATTTCAATTCTATCACAAAAAACTTTCAAAACAGTTACGTGTATACAATGTGCAGAAAGGTCAGGGGAAAACTATACTTCCAGCTTTGAAGATCCAGTTGCCAGTAAAGAGGACTAACATTCAAGAAAAAATGCAATAAGTTTAATAATTTCATTTGTGCCCATTAGACTACAGTGGCTATAAAGAATAAAATCATTACAAAAGAATTAAAAGAAGAGAATCATATTAGTCATCTTCTAATATGGCAATGCAAATGCATCTCATCTATATAATTTATTCCATCTCGCTTGTGACAGCTGACATTTCTTCTCGAATATTTTTGAGATCACAATGCTAGAAGGTTAGCAGGTCCATCATCTTTTCTGCCATTTGTAGCTCCCAGTGAAGGCAGAGTTCATACCAGTCAAAATTCTTATCACCTCTTCAGGGTCAGAAATCCTATCACATCTCTCTTTATCCCATTGATTGAACAGTTTATGAGGGAATCAACTGAGTGATTAGTGAAACTGGGTGACCCATCAACCAACTCATGAACCCATTTGTCTAGCTACTGAGCTTACAAGTCTTCAAAAGAATCTGCAGGCAGCTCTGTTATCACTTGATTATCCAGACACAAAAGCAGCAAATCATATCACCACTGCAAGGAATATTGACAGCATATAAGCCTTGTAATATCCTTTTACAAAGCTGATCCTGGGAAAGGCTACGAGTTGAAGAGTTAGACACAGAATGACTCCATACTTGGACTATTTTTGTCCCAAACGAACTGCCAGGGCTCCCAATTCCCATTGTTTCCAGCTTATTTTATCATCTGTATGCAGCCTTACTTAATTGAATACTGCCCTCTTCTAGCTTCTCTCCAGTCTAGGGTATCTTTATTACTTCTACATGTGATTTTGTAGGAATCCAACAATTAGCTCAGCCAATTATCTCATGGTGCATAAGTTGAGTTGAAAAGAGAGTTTCCAAGATTGGAAAAATAATAGACCTTTCTCCTCCATTTGTTTTGACTATCTTATTAATGAATCATAACAAATTATTCATTGATATTCTTTATGCTTTCAATCATGGATAAGGGCTACAGAAGAATCAAGATTCCTTGGATTATCTCGAAAATATACTTTAAGAATACAAAGAATAAAGATAAGCTGTGCTTGCAGAATAGAATGAATCAATTGAAGCTTAGCAGTTTAGGATACTGATTTACATTTACATACTTTAAGCTTTGACTTGTAACAATTTGTTAACTCTCGTAAAGTGTATCAAGGCTTGTCCCAAGAACAAAGGAACACCTAAATAATTACATGGAAAATTGGGACCTTTCAAAACCACAGATATTGCAGATGTTAGATTTCTTTGAAGGGCCACATTCAAGAAGAAAATCTTTTGTCATCTCTTAGTTGGCCTGAAGCTACCTTATGGGCCTTTAAAACTTGCTTGAAAGCATAAGCTTCAGCAACCTCAGGTTCTTTGCAAGGAAGGTGTTGACACCAAATTGTAATATGACAATTATATTGTGGAGCACATTGTGAATAAGAAAAACCTCCAAAATGACAAATGGCCGAGGGGGATCTTAACCAATTGCATAATGTGTAGTATTGTAATCATAGGCAATAAATCAGCATTTTTTCAGTTAGATTCAGAAGTGAAATTCAGTGATAAATGCTGGATGGAAACTTAAAAAATTCAGCCAATTTGCATGACAAATTGTTGCAGGTTGAGAGTTAAGCATCAGAAATTGGTGTTCATGAAATTATGGAAATCATAGCTGAATTAACTCTATGGAAGTAATGACATATAACAGACTTGGATCTTATGACAGAAAAACATATGCTCAATGGTTCTGTTCAATGTTGGAATGACTAAAACAAGATGAAGTTGGAACAATCAGATGTAAAGGGGATTTTCTTTGATGCTCGTTTTAAGGTTGAGTTGCACATGCATCAACCACATGGATTCCATATTATAGGTGAAAGAAATCTCATTTACTAAATGAAGTTGAACATGTTAAGGTGCATTGTCATTTTATATGGAGATTGTTAAACAGTTGGTCGGTGCTTGATAGTGATATATTCAGCTATCATTTTGTTCAAATCAGGAACAGGCTGCACATATTCCCACCAAGCTACTTGGTCTTAATAAATTTGTGTAACTAATGGATAAACATGGCATAGTTTCTAGTATGACCTTCAACGCAAGGCATTATTATGTTAAATGGTCATACTTAAGATAAATTTGATATACATTTTAGATTAAACGGTGGCTTACACTACTAACCAAAGCAAATGGACATGCAACTTAATCAATTTGCTTTAATGTTACCCTTATTAAACAACCTTCCACACATATATTCATACTGAGATTGACATGAGAAACAAAATATCCCAAATAGTAGGATTCCCCTAGTAAATCATGGTGAACTTCACTGCTGGATGGGGCATGTAAAGATGATTGCTTAGTGAACTTGACTAGGTGGAAGGGGCATATAAAGATAATTGCTTAGTGGACTAGGATTGATTCTAATCTAGATGGGATTTACTTACCATTTAAAGATGTGGATATTTATTGACTTATCTCCATTTACAGTATTGTATCATAGTGAAAAATGCTAACTTAGAAAAGACAATTGAACCTACATCAAATGTGTATGCATGACTATATACTAACATCCTCTATGAATATTAAGTTGGGAATGAAGGAAAGGAGAAATTGAAGACTATGCCTCCTTTGGGACAATGCCGAAGTGTAAGTGATCTGATGAATATGTTGGGCTAAGCAAGATGTCATGACTTACAGAAATGCTCCAAGTTGTTTATGTCGAATATGAGACAATGGATAAAAGATGTTGAAGTGAAGAGGGGGAAACCCAAAGGTTGAAAATTGCTGGACAACTGTGTTAAAAACTCCTTCAAAGTGCTCCAACCCAAAACTGATCTAGGACAATAACTAGTGGACACATAGATCTATGATTACCAGTTTAAGCATGCTTGAAGGAGAGCATCCAAAGTAACAAGGTAAGATCACCAACAACCAATATGTGGTGTTAACAATAAAAGCTCAATTTTAACATCCTATCATCTACAAAGAAGGAATTGAGTGCATCAATATGTTCAAGAGAGAAGGGCCACTCCTAGTTTCTGTGCCCATGAAATGATCAATTGCTAGAAATGGGGTAATTGATACCTTTATTGGGCAAAAGAACTGATGCAATTTTGAATAAAAATTGAGTGTTGATGGAAAGACCATGCAAAAATGTCATTCCAAAAGAAAGAAGCATGAAAAAGTGTTCATGCCCAAATTATGCTCAGATGAAGTTCTAAATAGAAAAATAATCGATACTTCCAGAACTGTTCAAACAGTGAGATTTGCAAAAGCCAACATCACATAGATAAGCACTCAAAAAGAGCACGCATTGTAAAAAGAGGCACTTAAAAAGGTGCTTGAATAATTGAGATATTGCCCCTAGAAAAACGAAGTTCAAAAACAAAGTTGATTGAACATTTGGTTGCCCATGTGTTGATTGGGTATCAATGCGCTTGTTGATTTGTTTTTTCTCTTGATCAAATTGTTGAATAAAAACGATTTGGATCTGAGATCTGAACCTTAGAGCTTTAAAGGGCAAAGTGCCATATAGAGCCTCCTTTTTGCTACTAAACCACTCACATAGTGGTGTACAAGCAATGAGGCAACTTGCCTTATACTGCTAAGTGCCTGCTTTAGACTGCTAAATGACAACTTTTTGTGAACTTAAAGTATTATGAACCCGGCTTTTTTTTCTCTTTTAAAAGGGGCACAGGTTTGGAGGGAACTTAGGTTAGAAGGGGTGGGGTTGGGTTTGCTCCATAGAGCAAGGTCACAGTTAACATGGCAGTGCAGGGAACAGGTTGTGAGGAGCCAATACTACAAATGACTATGGTGGGCAGGGTTCGAACAAGCATGTAGGATTGAGGAATGAATCACCCACAAGTATTGTGTGGATCCAAG
This sequence comes from Sequoiadendron giganteum, assembly GCA_007115665.2. Classification (NCBI taxonomy): domain Eukaryota; kingdom Viridiplantae; phylum Streptophyta; class Pinopsida; order Cupressales; family Cupressaceae; genus Sequoiadendron; species Sequoiadendron giganteum. The sequence goes on along the minus strand of CM021100.1, from coordinate 943,599,295 downwards.
GAGTGAAGATAAGGAGCTGTATTGTCACAAGCTTGAATAGGCCAGGCTATTTGAGGTGTTTGGCTGTATTGGAGGCTCAGGGTCGGTGACTCACCAGATCGGCTCAAAGAAGGGTTCGCCAAATCTTGAACAATAACAGGAGGTATCTAAAATAGATACTCCATGGCAGGTTTGAATTTGCAAAGGAAGATATTGGAAGTCCGATGGGCCATAGAGATTGAGAATTCCGAGTGCTCAGGGAGCTAGCAATTGATAGCAGTTTGGGTTTAGTGTTCTCATAATGAGCTAGCTAAGGTTGTTGAAGAGGCAGGGAAAGTATGGATTGGTCTATGAACAACGGTGCTTGGAGTAGAAAGTCAAGCTATGGCATCATTCAGATCAGCACTATAAGAAGGCAGTAGGGCCTAAATGCTATTAAGGCCCGATGTTGCCTGACAAAGGCCCAAAAAGGCCCATTAAAAATGACTATTGAATGTGGCTTAAGAGACCCTACATTTGGAAATTTACATTAAACTATAGAGTTCACATTTTTCCTTTGTTGGAGGATTAAAGATGGTTGAAAAGCACTTTTATAGGAAGATAAATGGTGCTTTTCAGGCCACTAATAAATTGCCCTTCATTTAGAATAATAGTGAGCCATTCTCTGAATTATGCGAGAAATATGTAAGGACCATTGGATGGAGCATAATGCGCTATGGAAAATAGAAAGGACATGGAAAGGTCCAAGTATATCAAAACAATAATTTTCTAGCAAATCTGTATGCTTTCCTTGTATCACAGAAGATAATACAATTCAAGTCGCCAGGATGAGCCGACACTGAATGATCATCATTCAGAATCACTATATAGTGAATGTTGGTTACACAAAATCCTTAGGACAAGAGGACAATCTTCCATGGCCTCAAGACAAGATTTGGTCTCAAGCAGGTTTGCCAAAAGATAAATGCTTTTGTATCACTGGCAATCTGTTAAATTTTTTATACTTTAGGCAGGTTATGAAGAATCGGCTTTCAAAGCCCATTAGCGTGCACGTTATGAAATGAGGATAATGAAACATATCATTGTAAAAATATATGGAACATATGGATATGTTTGTTTAATAGAATGAAATTTTCCGAGGCATGTCAAGGAGATATATGTGGTTGTTTGAATGACGAATCAATTTCAACTACGAAACAATTGAGAGTGCTGTGGAAGATGGGTTTATTTCTAATAGTATGGCATTTACGATAAGAGAGATGAAAACTATCAAGGATTAAAAAATTAACAAAATACATTTTAAATTGGATTTAGAGTGCTTTTAAGGAAACATAGTTAACAAAAACCTGTTCGCTATTTTCACGGATTAGTTGTCCTGAGTGCCACATTCTTCTTAAACGGATACCAATCAATGCACATTTCCTCGAGAAACGGATTGGTGATAAAAGAGGGAAAATTGAAACAATCTAAATGGACTTTTCTGAACCAGGCTATGCAGAATTATACTTTGATGATTCTTATGGCAATCCAAGTGGTTTTGGGGTTGGAGGGAATTAATACAAATATCAGGGAAGGACTCTTGTTCCCTTCTTTGACGGCTATCCATGCCTGTCGTGGAAATTTTGGGAAGTATTTTATATTGAAATATTTTTATAAGTCTTATTAAACAGAAAAAATATAAATTTTATCTATTAGCATATTTATATTTAGAAAAATCAACGTAGAAGATGTGGAAATATTGATTATATGCTTAAACATATTATTATATTAATACTTGTATCTAAAGGAGATTCAGGATTATGTCAAGAGAAAACTATATGTATGTTAATATGTTAGAGAGTATGTGTTTGTGCATGGACGCGGACGCTCCTTAAATTTTAGTTGCATGTGGTTGTATTAAACAATTAATAATAAGTGCTAAATAATGGAATGAAAAAAGAAAGTTGTCATCAAATTGACAAAAAACATTGCAAATGGAAATAGAATGTTCCCATCTAGTTGTCAAATCAATATTTTTGACTTTTATGTGATAAGTGAGTTTTTGGAAGCTTTTATGTGATATTTTGGAGGCTTTTATCATTAAATGGCAGTGCTTTACCATTACACTACGGTTGAAAGTTGTTTGCTGACGACTCAACAGTGGTTTGGAGGCACGAGACTTGTTTCAGGCTCAAATCTCACACTATATTTAGCATATCAACTAATTATATTATTATATTATATTAACTATATATATTTATTAATATATTAGTATTATTTTTATTATGATATTTTTATTATTATATTATTATATTATTTCGTTATCATTGTAAGTATATTATTATATTTTTATTATAATATTATTATCTTATTATTTTAGCTTATAATGACATTTTGATTTTATTATTATTATATTATTATATCTCGAGACATTTATCAATGAAGAATGGAGTCTGAATGTTTATGTACATAAAATCAAAAAGTGAAGATAAAATAAGATAATAATATAATAAAAAAGAAACAAAAAACCAAAATAAAATAAGATAATTATTGTTTTTAAAATATGAATAAGAAATTAAGATATTAATAAAGTAAGAAACTCTTCTAAAAAGATAACATTTTGTTGAGGTACATTTATCTTATGGCATAGCTAACAGAGGTGACAATAGACATAATGATATATAAACTTTGTTTATACCAAATTGGTCCTAAGAATGCAACAAAGTATGTAGATGACACAATTTACTTCAACAATCTTCATTTGGTATAATTCAATATCATTTTATATGTTTCTTGATGTTTATTATTATTATTATTATTATTATTTTAATATTTTATAATAATAGATCATATTAAAGTGTAAAACTCACATATAATTAGACAAAGTAGTCATTATTACTTTAAATTATTTAAAAAAAAATAGTGTTAATATTCAAGTGGTTTAAATATTAAATATATATATATATTTTATTTTTTATTTGTGGGGTTTAAAGAGTAGAAAACGATAGAAAATAAGATGATTTTTTGTTTTTTTAATAGAATTTTTAAAAATTGTTATTTGATGGTATTTTGAGGTAATTCAAGCTTATACAAGGGGTTGAATGTATAATTAGAAATTTTATGGAGTGCATTGTCATTATTGCTATGAAGAGGCTACATTTTGTTGATAATTTAGGCTTTTCTATTGTGTTTACAAGTGACCTTTTAAGATTGGCATCAAACATTGTAATTGAAGGGCATTCAATGGTCATATTAATTACCATAAAAATGAAGTCTATCTAAATTGGAAACTAGAAATATTTCTAAGAATGGAGAAGTTATCTTTTTTGTTGGGCACTACTTTAAGGAAGAAAGTAGATTAGTTGGAAAATGGGGTTATCGGTGATCCTAAAGAATTAGTCATTTATCACAAGGCAAAAAATTCTTTAGGTTTGGAGGCTTTAGTGTTATTGAAATCTCAAAACACCAAACTATATCTAAGAACAAATGATAAAGCTTGAATTATTGATCCCTCCTTTAATGATCCTCCCTTGCATGATAATTAGGCAAAGGCTTCACAAAAATTATTATTTCTAGACTTTTCTACAATGATTAAATGATTGGGGATCCATTAGAAAATGGTATCCTCCCACCTTGCCATCAATTGGTACAAATCACATGCGAGAGTAGTTAATTTCAAGGATGCAACCACCTTTCTCAACATTTTTCATCTCATCGCTACTTGTCTATTGTTGTATGCATTTTAGAGTCACCAATAAAAGATATTCCCTCAACGAATAGAGCCCAAGTTTTACTTTTATTGTGAGAAGAAGGAAATGACCTTTCAAGGCCCCATCATTGAGGTTAGACAATTTTTGGATATTTTAGGAGTGGACAATATGGAAACAAAAATGTAGAGTAGAGTTAATTTTGAAATATGGCATCTATGTTTTTCTCTAAGATGGTTGATTACATTAGTTACAAGAAATAAGCAATGAAAATCTAATGGGCATGTGTTAGGGAGGAATATAGGGGAGGCTTGGAGAAAGCCTTTGATATGGTGGCATAAAAAAATGTTCCTTTTCTTTTGATTGCTAGATGAGGATACTATGGGTTGGTTTCAAAGGCATATTTTCATGATTTGGAAACAAAACGTGTGTCCTAGGTGTTGTGGAAGAGATGAATGAGGAAAAGAAAATGGATGGTAGAAAAAGGTCATCAATTTGATGTGAATCTTTTTCACCTACAAGCCCCTTTTCATGCTAGCTCTCCACACTAAGACATCCAAATGGCCCCAATGTCTATAGGAGTAGTCAAATACCTCTTGAGGATGGTAAGTGAGATGGGCAATGACATGGGGACAATTAGCGACTACAAAATGGCTAGACATAGGGGCTTAGTTTCTTTCCCAAACAAGAATACTCTCTAGGTCGTGAATGTTAACAAAGAATAAACATGTTTTAAGTTTAAAATCTTTATGATTATGTAAAAATATGTATATATATGATTCTTTGATAGTGTACAATTATAATGAATCCCATTTTGTGAAGGAATTTCACCCTAGTATATGCTAATAAGGTTATACTTTTTTTAGATAATTTAGTTGGGGGTTCTATTGGGGCCTCACCCTTGAAATAACTACTACATATATTTAGATGAAAGCCCTAACTTACAATATAAACGAAGGATAAAAACTTCAAAACAACAATGTTATATGCTAAATGCTATTGGTCAAGGAACAAAATGCTAAAAAAACTAACACTAGTATACATCATAGACAAACAATTACAAAATAGAAAATTGTACACATCCATTTGTGCAAAGATAATAAACAATATCATAAACCTTTGCCAAAAATTACCTTTCTTAGACTACCCCTTATGCTCCTTTATCATCTTTCTCCATAGCCTCCATTTTTTCCACTCAACCAGACAGCCTAGTTTTGCCACTCAATACTTTCCACCCTTGATTTTCCCTTGCCAAGGAGGGGAATTAAATTCCTATACATATACTACGTAACAAGAAGCCCAAAGTGCATAACTACCACATAAATTAGGGATAGTGAAGTCATTGACCACTTCCACTTTGCCATTGTTTTGTGAACTATTTAGCCCAATAAGCACCTTTACCACATCATTGCAATAAGCATACAAAACCCTTAGATCCCTTCATATATCCTCTAATTCCAATTACTTTCCATCCTTAGGAGGTAGCAAGTTAACTAGTTCAACACCTTCCAAACACGTTGCAACCATTTTCTTTAACAAGCCTTCTTATGCTTCATCCTTGTTTATTTCCATCTCAAATTGGCATGGTTAAAATCACTAGAGCAACCACAATTATAAATAACATAAGAAATAACCAAAGATAGGTTACCTTGAATGACAACCTTTGACATATTTCTTGCTTCCATTCCTATCTCATCAAGCACACCTTTGATGAGCCCTAGCACAACATTCAATCCAAAGGAAACAATCCATTTTAGCCATCTATTCAATACATTTCCTCTATGCTTTGGTTCATCGCTTTTCCCAAAGCTCTATTCACTAGCTATCCAAGCCTTTGCAAATATAAAACATCAACTTGTAACCATAAAAACTAGGTGTCCAATTGCCAAGCACCACCATTCTTCTACTCAATCTTCACGTAAGCTACCCTACCATAAGAAATAGGCTCCTCAACATGCTTGTACAATTAGCAAATGTTTTTCCCACAAGTGACCATAAAACCACTTAGTCACTTGGAATGTCACCCACACTTCCAATCCTCTACCACCACATACAATGCAATGTTTAATAATATTGCTCTAACTTGGGGAATTTAAAATCACAAGAAAAACATTTAGTGCTCTTAAAGCACATTCTTAATAACCTTCATTAGTAATTCTAAGGCTAAACATTAGTCTCCCAAAATGAAAATAAGGGAATTAGAAAATTCAAAGAAGCTAGGCCATCTCCTATAATTAGAATAAATCTAGACCCTTCAAAACATGCATACTTTACAAAATCAAGGAGGATAACAACAAAAGGGTGCTCTAAATCCATTCAAAATTGAAAATATAATTATTATTAAAGGTAATTAGCCCTTCATCTACACCAACATCAACCAAATAATCTATTGTTTGTTCATATTTCACTTGCAATGTTATACTAAGATTTTCAAAATTGTCCTTTATGCTTGTCACCTTATCTACATAATGATTAAATTTCCAAATTGGATTCTTCCATTTTTGAAGGGCATTTATTTGCATCATAGAATCTCCTTCTGCAATTAGATTCAAAATTTGAGAAGTCTGCTCCCAAAAAAGCTAATAATGTTTTCCACATGGCTTCATTAGTAGTCTTAGTACCAAAGAATAAATTGTCACCATATATCCTGCTACTTTTAAAATCCCTTAAAACAAAGTGACCCCTTGCTAGACTTGAATTAATTCTAGAGGTTCCATCAAAACTCACTATAACATTTCTATCTAGAGGGGATTCCACTTCTCACTAGTCTCTTGCCTTTCTATATATTTTTTTCTTATTCTATTACTACTTCAAGATTTGTTAACTCTTATCCTTTGAATGGGTTGCTAAGAAGGCTATAGTCAAGAATGTTGTTGCAATGTATTTTTTCATTTCATGTAATACTTATTTGATACTATAAAAGAATGGGTGATAGATCAACAAAAACAATATTCAAAATAATTTATTTTTTAAAATAAGATATTATTTTGATTTTGATAAACTAAGATGTTGTAACATCTTAAAAAAGTAAGGATAATGAATTAATACTTAATATAAATTGGATATATTATACAATTTACTGAGAAACCAACAATAATGAATCAATCTCAAAGCAATAAATAAACACAAATTAGTGTATTGATAAAAATAGTTGAGCCATTTTTTAAATTGTAGCTTATTTAATAAAAATGATGTTAGGCATAAAAATAATGATAATGATGGCTTCAAGTTTCTTTTTACTAAATTAAGTGGTTTAAATTAATTATGTAGATAATATGTGTACTTATATGATAATCTTTGTAAAGTCTAATTTATTTTATTTTATTTAATAGTAAATGATAATTGTAGTATTGAAAAATGTTGTCGAGGACAATTTCACACTTGTTTGGGCCCTCCTTGAGAAATTGAGCTTAATGTTTGCCTTGATTTAGTGTTGTAATGTGGTTGACACATTCACATTACGTCTTGGGCCCTTGTGAACTAATGAATTTAAATGGTACCTTGCTAAAGTGTTGTGAAGTGTTGTAGCATACTTTCACACTTTTCTAAAGTTTTATTAATTAATTGAATAGAATAAACCTCTTTTTAAATCTTAATCTTTCCTTATTTGGAGTGTTGTAACACATTTCCACATTTTTCTAGGCTTGTTATTAATGATCGGGCTTCTTATGCTTTAATTGGCCCTATTTTGCATCCACAAGCCTCATTTATTGCATCTTTTCGAGGATAATCCTAACACCAATCATTAGCCAATCATAATTCAAGTGTTTCAGGTTTGAATGACCCAAATTTAGTGATCTGGTACTCATTCACCACCTTGGGCGAATGGGTCCCACTTGGATCTTTTGGTCCCGAACCTGGTTTCACACCTTTCTAAGCATATACAATATTGGTCCCAAAAATTAAGCCCGGTGGGACTCATTCACCACCTTGGGCGAATAAGTCCCGTGTGGCCCAAAATCAAAATTAAATCAAAATTTTGGTGAGATTTTATTCTCCTAGATCTGATGTCGGCTTTTAGTGTTGTAATTTCAAGAATCTTGCATAATTGAGTATAAACACAAGGTTTTTTCACTGATTTTCATCCTAACAAGCAATCAAGTGACCTAAGACTTTTGTGAGAGCATTCATACTACCATAATTGAGTTCAAAAGTGTTGGAAAAACAAGAAGGGGCAACTGAGAACGGGGGGGGGGAAGGGGGTGAATCAGTTGTCATATAAATTAAAATTTATTCCAACTCATTAACTTTAAAACATAGATATGATGAATAACAGTGAAAGCATGAATTAACAACACATCAGACACACAAGAATACCAAAATTTTATACGTGGAAACATTGTTAGGGGAAAAACAACGGTGGATCTTAGTCCACAAGATTATACCTTGTTAGAAGTATAAAATATGGAATGCACATGCATTCAGGCACACTGCCTAGAGCTCACTGCTCAAAGGAAGGCTCACTTCCTTACATACAACAATCAAATTAAAACCATCCGATGAAGATGAACTGTAAGATTAGCTTCTCCAAAAGCTTGATGATAGTTCTGGTTAGGCATATAAAACTTCTTCACACTCTACTCAATCTCTTTCACACTCTGCTCTGCTCCTGAATGATTTGATCTTTATTCGCACATGTATTTCACACAAATACACTGAGCACACATCCCAGCATACCTCAAAATGAGGAAACAACCTCTCTTATATATCCGCTACATGAATTTACAACAACTCTGTCGGCCACAAATAAATAATAAACTACAATTATCAAACTCAATACATCAATATATTTTAATGGGCACCAATACAAGTCGGTCACAACATAGTGAGGACCCAAAACAATATCCTCAAACACGCTAAACAATAAAATATTAATACATAAGGATCCGCAACACGCTACATGCAACATGTCGGCCAAGAACATGAAAATACCAACACTTGATGAAAGATCCTTCTACCACGATCACACCAAACAATGCAGATGTACAACAATGATAGGATATGTTCTAGAAACATCTATGAAAATCATAGGAACATGCACAACAAATTAGATTGCAGTAATTCTACTTTCATCTTTTAAAAACACTTGCTACAGTGACAGAATGACTGTAGGAATACCGAAGCTCACCACTTGCACAAATCTTGATGCATACCACTGAAACTTTTGGACAACATACTAGATATGTTTAGAAACAAACCCTTTGAAGTGCACCTTCAGATTATCATCATACAGTTCTCTCCAACACTCTGACCTTCACAACATTACATACTACCTAGAATATTTCTTTTACAATTTTCTCAATCTCCTCGACATATACAACCTTAAGCATCACCAATGCTAATAGTGTTGACATCAATGGCAACCACATATCAACAATGCAACCGCAACATCCAACAATCTCCCCCTTTGGCATTGATAGCAACACATGATGTGAAAATATACCATCAATCCAACTAGCTTTGAACACATTTCTCCCTCTTTGTTCCACAAAGGATTTTTTTTTCACATTACATCTCTCCCCCTTTAACATCAATGGAAAAAATACACGAGCTCTGAACCACATATTAAGAACATCCGACTACTCCCCCTGAGTAGCAGCCACCACAACATCAATCCAAAATAAGATATAGCTATGAATTCACAGACCGATGCAAACACCTGCATCATTTAGCTCTAATCAAGAGGGGAAATCACCCCTAACTTGCCTCTGAGATACTCAAAAGTATCCTTAGGTAATGGCTTAGTGAAAATATCTGCAATTTGTTCCTTGGTAGGAACATAATCCAACCTAACTTCTTTTTCACTCACTTTGTCTCTCAAAAAGTGATACTTGATGGATATATGTTTTTTCTTTGAATGCAGTACTGGATTCTTTGATATGTTTATGGCGCTTGAGTTATCATAGAATATAGCAATTGGTTCTTCATACTCAATTCTTACATCTCTCAACATTTGCTTCATCCACAATAATTGAGTACAATTTGTTGCAACAACAATGTATTATGCTTCAACAGTGGATAAGGAAATTGAATTATGCTTTTTACTCATCCAAGAAACCAACTTCTTCCCTAGGAAGAATGCACCACCACTGGTACTCTTTTTGTCATTAACATCTCCTGCCTAATCTTTACTGAATCCAAGCTTCAATAAATATTTGTCCAGTCTAGCATACCAAGCTCTAGGGGCTTGTTTGAGTCCATATAGAGATTTCTTCAATCGACATACCATATTTTCTCTGTCAGTTAGTTGAAACCCATTTGGTTGCTCAACATACACTTTTTCTTCTAGTTCACCATTTAGAAATGATGACTTTACATCCATCTAATAAACTTTGTAGTTCTTGAAAGCGACATAAGCAAGAAGTAATCTTATAGCTTCTATTCTAGCAACAGGAGCGAAAGTTTCTTCAAATTCAATACCTTCCATTTGTGAGTATCCTTTGCAGACTATTCTGGCTTTGTTTCTTATCACTTCACCTTGTTCATTCAACTTATTTTAGAACACCCATTTGGTTCCAATCACATTCTTATCTTGAGGTCTGGGAACAAGATCCCATGTATCATTTTTCTCTATCTGTATCAGTTCTTTTTTCATGGCTTCCATCCAAAATTCATCATTGCATGCATCATTGATATTGCTAGGCTCAGTTTGAGAAATTAGACAATATTGCTCTAGAATTCTTTTTCTGGTTTGCACACCTTTGGTCTTGTCGCCTATTATCTGACTGTTTGAATGATTTCGCTTTACATACTTTGGAGTTTTTGTGTCTTAGCTTCTGATTCTTGTGCCCTTTCTTTTGCATTTATGCTAGTTTCTGCTTCTTGATTTTCTTGGTTCACTAGAACAATCTGAAGTTGATTATGAGTCTGTTCATTTTTAGTACTATCAAAATCATCTGAATTATATCCACTATATCTGGATTGTGTATCAATATTTTCATCAACTTTGACATTAGCACTTTCAACCATTTTTTTCAACCTCTTATTAAAACAACGGTAAGCTTTACTCTTAGTAGAGTAACCTAGAAAGATACCTTCATCACTTCTAGCATCAAACTTTCCTATGTCATCATCTCTCTTGATGTAGCATTTGCTTCCAAAAAAATTGAAATACTTGACAGTAGGTTTATAACCAAACCATAGCTCAAAAGGGGTCTTACCAGAATTACTGTTGACATTTACCCGGTTAATGATGTACACATGAGTGCTTGCAACTTCTCTCAACATTAGATTCCAACATTAGATTCCGACATCATGGTTCTAGTAGTGTCTAGAATGACTCTATTCTTCCTTTCAACAACTCCATTCTGTTGGGGGGTCCGAGGTGCAGATAGTTGTCTTTGAATACCATGTTCTTCACAGAGAGAATTGAACTCCCGGGAAGTGAATTCACCACCTCTGTCTGACCTTAAGGCATTTTACCTTATGACTCGTCTCATTTTCTGCCTTAGCTTTGAAGGATTTGAAATTTTCAAGTGACTCATGTTTTTCTTTCAAAAAGGTAACCCATATCATTCTAGAATAATCATCAATAATCAACATGAAATACCTTTCACCTTGAAGACTTCTGATTCTGGAGGGACCACAAAGATCAGTATGTATTAATTCCAGTAGTCCATTTGTGTTGTACTGCTTACCCCATAATGAATTCCTAGTTTGTTTTCCCATTTGACATTCCTTGCACATATTGTTAGTAGGCTTCACTATCTTAGGTAAATATTTGACTGCTTGAGAAGAGCTTATTATAATAATGTTTTCAAAGTTCACATGACACAACCTCCTATGCCATATCCAACTCAGATCAACTTGAGAAATTAAACAAATTTGACTAGCATAACTTAAGTGAAAGATGTTACCTCTTGTCTTTGTTCCCGAAGCAATCATGTTTCTTGAATTTCCCAATATCTTGCACTTACCATCCTTGAACTGAAGATTGTAGCCCTTATCTACAATCTGATCAACACTCAATAATTTATTATTTAAGCCTTCTACATAAAGAACATCATCAGTATTATGCTTACCACCAAAATAAATAATGCCTCTGCCACGAATCACATTGCAGAAGTGTTGTCTCCAAATCTCACAACACCACCATCATAATTTTCCAAGCTTACAAACTTGCTTTTATCACCAATCATATGATGTGAGAATCCACTGTCAATTACCAAGTCATCCTTTTCTTCAATCTTGGATGCAAGAGCTTTCTCAACATTCACCTCACTAGTAGATTCAGTGGACTTGACCATTTTTTTTATAGCAATAAATACCCATTCATCTCCATTTTTGACTTCTTTATTAGATTCATCATCAGTGACACCTTCTTCAAGAAAGTATCACTTCTTTTGATATTTATACTTTTTAGGTTTGTACTTAGAAGGTCTTTCAGGACACCTTGATGTAAAATGACCTATTTTACTGCAAGAAAAACACTTAATAGGTAGCTTTCATTTGTACTTACCATGACCTCTGGATTCTCTTTTCACAATCAGTGCTTCCAATTCTTCCATTTCTATTTCTTCATCTTCAATATTTTTCAACTCCTCTTCATATTTGGATGTCTTCTTTAAGCTTTCTCCCGAATCATATTTCTACTTGCTTTTGTCTGATACAGTAGCCTTGAATGCATATTCTAGCTTAGGTGTAGACTCACCAAATTCACTTAACTCAAAGGCTGCAAGTTTCCCAATCAACACATCTCTTGTAATACTTGTTACTGTTCCGATTTCATCAATAGCATGAGGTTTTGATTTGTAGGAAGGAGGCACAAATCTGAGTATCTTAGCCACAATTTCTTCTTCATCTAAGGCTCATCGACACATCTAATGCTCATCCCCAGTTCATTCACTCTTTGAGAAAAGGTATGAATGTTCTCATCTTCACTCTTCTTCATACTTTCCCATTTTCCTTTTAGACTCTGTAGCTTAGCACTCTTCACTAATTGATCTCCTTCATACAACATCTCCAACTTTTTCCAGATCTCATGAGCAGTCTTCAAACCTATTATATTTGTCATTTCAGAATCCGTCAAAGCACTCACCAATGCTTCAATAGCTCTGGTATTTTCCTCTGTTGCTTTGATTTCCTCATTAGTAGATGGACCATTCTGAGGAATGGTATATGCATTCTTTGTGATCTTCTAGTAAACATCTCCAATGCACCTCAAGTGGCATTCCATTCTGAATTTCCAAAAGGAGTAGTTAGCTCCATCAAATCTAGGACTGTCCTTGTAAGATGTCATTCCAGATCACCTCAAGCTGTTAAACTTTCTCTTAAAAGGAACTAGCTATGATACCAATTGTTGGAAAAATAAGAAGGGACAACTGAGAGGGGGGGTGAATCAGTTGTCACATAAATTAAACTTTATTCCAACTCATTAAATTAAAAACACATATCTGATAAATAGCAGTGAAAGCATGAATTAACAATACATCAGACACACAAGAACACCAAGATTTTATACGTGGAAACCCTGTTAGGGAAAAAACCACGGTGGATGTTAGTCCACAATATTATACCCTGTTAGAAGTATAATGAAGTATAAAATATGGAATGCACATGCATTCAGGCACACTGCCTAGAGCTCACTGCTCAAAGGAAGGATCACTTCATTACATACAAAGATTAGATTAAAACCTTCTGATGAATATAAACTGCAAGATTAGCTTCTCCAAAAGCTTGATGACAGTTCCGGTTAGGCACATAAAACTTCTTCACACTCTTCTCAATCTCTTTCACACTCTACTCTGCTTCTGAATGATTTGATATTTATTCACACATGTATTTCACACAAGTACATCGAGAACACATCCAAGCATACCTCAAAATGAGGAAACAACCTCTTATATATCGGCTACATGGATTTACAACAACTCTGTTGGCCACAAATAAATAATAAATTACAATTATCGGCCTCAATACATCAATAGATTTTAATGTGCACCAATACAAGTCGGTCACAACATAGTGAGGACCCAAAGCAACATCCTCGAACACGTAAAACAATAAAAGATTAATACATAAGGATCCACAACATGCTACATGCAGCATGTCGGCCAAGAACATGAAAATACCAACACCCGATGAAAGATACTTCGACCACGATTACACCAAAAAGTACAAACATACAACAATGATAGGATATGTTCTAGAAACATCTATGAACGTCGCAGGAACATGCACAACAACTTAGATTGCAATATTTCTACTTTCATCTTTCAGAAACACTTGCTACAATGATAAAATGACTATAGGAATACCAAAGCTCACCACCTACACAAATCTTGATGCATACCACTGAAAATTTTGGACAACATACTAGATATGTTTAGAAACAAACCCTTTGAAGCACACCTTCAGATTATCAACATACAGTTCTCTCCAACACTCTAACCTTCACAACATCACAGACTACCTAGAATATTTCTTTTACAATTTTCTCAATCTCCTCGACATATACAACCTTAAGCATCACTAATGCTAATAGTGTTGACATCAAATACAACCACATATCAACAATGCAGCCACAAAATCCAAAAAAAAGAGCATTCAAGCATTCACAAGAGCATTCAAGAGCATATTATCAAGCATTCTAGAGTATTCTTCAAGCATCAATCATCATGTCAAAGATTACATGCATCATGTTTGGTTTTGAGCTAACAATTATGATGTAGGGTTCATGATTCAAGCACGTGTTCAATTCAAGATCTATCTCCTTCAAGAAAGAGTCAAGATCTACATCCATTGGAGCCATTTCATACATGTTTATAACCTCTTATTGCTCGGGTTTGGTGAGTTGCAACATCTCATATTGTTCATTCACCGTTGTCCATTTATTTTCATTCTATTTCAAGGTTTAATTACCAACAAGGGGTTTAACTAATGCAAACCCCTATCCATTAACCCAACAACTTTTTTCCCTCTCTTTTGTGTGTGATTTGTAGGTCTAGATTGTAGATTTCCTAGGAGCAATATTGGAGAAAAGTTTTCAAAAGTTAAAAGTTGTCAAAGTTGTCATCAAGTCTTGGAGAACCTTAGAGAAAACCTAAAGGTTGCAAATCAGAGTTTCAGATCTGAAAAGTTGCAGAGGTAGATTGAGCAGACTAGGAAGAGCAAGATCATCCTTTGAAGCTTCATAAAAAGCCCAACTAGACTGATTCACCACTTTTGGTGAATGAGTCCCAGTTCTAGTCAAATTTCAATTTTTTGTAGATTTAGATACCCTTTTGGCAGATTCTTGTTCCCACATAATTTTCTAGAATTTGGACTGATTCACCCAGCTTGGTGAATGAGTCATAATTAGTCTTATATCATGAATTCTCAGTGTTCCAGATCTCCATCTAGCCATCTCTGAATTTCTAGGTGCACACCTTCCTTTTTGTAGTTTTATGTTTCATTTCATTCACTTTTATAGGTCATTTCATAGTGCATTACATTCAATTAGGGTTTTGTATTGCATCTTGCATTTCATTATCTTTTTCCAAGTCTAAACTTGGTGGTGAACCCCTTATTAGATCACATTCAACCCCTAGAACAACCCTCTTGCAAGATCTCTTTCTCTTTTGCATTGAGATCTCAAGGGTTTGTTCTTGAGTGAGAGAGTGAATATTTCCCTTCTAGGTCCTAAACCCTAGGGAGGGAAAGAATTTTTTTTTCCACCTTTCATTTTGGTGAACTTGCATTTAGAACATCATAATTCCAATTTGGAGTGCATTATCATCATAGATTTGGCTTGCATTAACATTGCATTAGGATTTACATTCTAGGGTTTCTATTTTTGCATTAGTGAAAGATCATATAGCTTGCATTTTTGTATCTAATTTCATTGAAAATTAAACAAAATCTGCATCAACATTTAACATACAAATAATAAAAAATAAAAAGTATAAAATTCAATCGAAATTTTTTGAAATTTCTGAAAAAAATCCCTCCCGCGACTCATTCGCCACCTTGGGCGAATTAGTCCCTTTGCATATTCTGCATTTTTAGGCATTCAAAGTTTAGTTTCTAAGTTTTTGTTTGCTATCATTGCCTTTCTGTTTTAATTTCTAGAATTTCTATTATAAGCATTTCATTGTTCTTAGCTTGCATTGGATTTGCATTCACCTTGCATTTAGTAGCCCTTGCATGAGTAGTTGGTGTCCTATTTCTAATAATATAGTGAGACGAATTTTGAGACTCATGTCATCTCATGATAGCACAATCGTTGTGGATATTGGGTTGTCTAGCTCTTTCACTCCTAGTATTGACCGTAGTACACTAGGTATGGATCATACCTTTAACAACTCTTTGCCTTCAAGTGGTATGCAAGTTGAAACAAGGAATGATAGTGTCCCGCAAGAAAACATAATCCAAATTCATGAGGAATTAGCAAACTTACAACATCAAGTGAAAAATGACAACATTTCAACTACTGCCATCCCTACTATAGATAACATTCACCGCATGCTTGAAAGTGAAGATGGGCTTGACCTTGTGAAAAACATAGTTCAAATCTTTGGAAAAAACCTCGCCCCAACCACTAGTTGTACTTTACCAACAAGCAATGTCACAAGCCAAGGAGGAACTCAAAGCCCTCCTCCCACAACAATTTCCTCAATACCTACCTATACCAATCCTCAAGTCACAACAATAATGCAACAAACTAGTAATGTGATTCCTTCCTTGGGTATTCTTGCTAGCATCCCTAGTTCCTATGTGGCATCACACATCATATCTCCTACCACCTTACCACCTATAAGAATTCCATTCACTTGTCCTTCCAACACATACACTCCTTCACCATTCACTTCCATCTCATAACACAAGTAATGAACCTCTCAAAAATCAACTTTTCCAAACCATTTCATCCCTTCAAAAGCAAGTTTCCACCATCAACCAAAATAAAAATGGCCCACCTACATATTATGTCAAAAGTAGTCCATTGTCCTTGGAGATATTGCCAACACCGATGCCACAATGTGTAGAGGTTCCTAGATTTGATAATATGGAGGAAAGGGAGATCCTTCTAACCATGTTAATACCTATACCGCATTGTGTAGTGACTTTGTCCTTGATGATAAACTCTTGGCTAAGCTTTTCCCTAGGTTGTTGAAAGATACTTCCTTGGAATGGTTATCTTCTTTACCAAACAAATCAATTAGTTCATTCGATGAACTTGTTGAGAAATTTGTTAACCATTTCCAAGTGCATATGAATCCTAAGATGACCTTGGACGATTTGATGAGATGCAAGAAAAAAGAAGATGAAATGATAACTGACTTTATCTCACGATATCAATCGCTTTATTCCCAAATCGATGTCAAGGTCCCCGACCCCCACCTTCAAAAGATGTTCATAGAAAATTTGCAAATAAAGATTCAAGACAAGCTTACCATGATGAAATTCCCATACTTCATGCACTTGTGTACTGCCCTCTGTGATTATCAAAATTTGGTTGGTAGTCGAGATACAAATTCCACTTCTAGCCGAACTAAGAAATCTGAGCCCATAAAACAAAACAATTCCCAACCTTTTCAAAAATAGAACAAAGGGTTCCTCCAATTCAACCCCTCTCAACAAACAACTCAAAATGTCAATAACCAAGTAGCTGCTATTAAATCCATGATACCCTTTAGCTACGGGGACTCGAGAAGACAATTCACTCCCTTACCCGATACCCTTCATAACACAATGTCCCAAATTTTAAAACAACAAATGATTACCTTGCCTCCCATCAAAACACCCGATCCTAATAAGCCTTTACCTCCGAGCTTTACATCAAATGCTTATTTCCACTATCATTGACAAAATGGATATGACATAGAACATTGCAAGCGTCTTAAACATCTTGTGCAAGACCTCATTGATTCTGGTCGTCTCTCCATTGGAGGTGCTAGTGATCAAGGAAATAAGTCTGTTGCCCCTCTTAACCAAAACTTGCAAATCTTTACCAACCCCATGCCCAACCATAAAATTTAATTTGTCAAAGCTAGCGAAACTATAAAGAATGATGTGATGAATGTTGATACGAATGATGATAATAATACCATTCGACATGATTCTATAGATGATGATCTTCTGGATGATATGGTAGGAGTGATAGATGCCATTCCTTGTAAGGGTTGAACTAAAAATTCTCTTGACATTGCTTTCTCCTCTAAGGATATACTTAAACATGCACCTGATGGTCCTCTTTACATAGCTGACTGTATCTATGACAAGCCCACTAATGGGATACTAATAGATCCCCCTTGTGGAGAGAATGTGATCGCTGAGGAATTCTTACTTTTGCATGAACTCTATCAAGATATATACAATAAACCAAAAGCATGGACCAAGACACATAACTGTTTCTCTTTCCCTACGATATGATCAATCACTCTTCCCTTGCAAATAGGACCAAAAACATTAGATACTTCATTCTCCATCATCTCACAGTCAAACCAATTTCATGTGAAGCTAGGCTACCCACAAATTTGCTCTATGAAAGTTGTCCCTTTGGTTGTGCATAAATGCTTAAAGTTTCTCTTTGACAATAAAATATTGATCGTCCATCATAGTGGCTTTAACCATTTTTCCTCCAAAGAAAATATTTCCTTAGATTTCTTTTGGTCTGAGCCTATGGAATCTATAAAACCAAGAGAAGACTTCCTTTTCTTGTCCTATCAAAAGTTCAAGGCAAAGAAGATAGCAAAACTATCCCTTCGAAACATGGCCCCATCCACCACCGAGCCTACTATCCTTGATGAAACCATGTTTGACCCTAAATAAATTCAAAACCACCAAGACCAACCTAAGACCAAACCTTCCCCTACCTCCTACCGATGACCACAAGACAATGAAAACAACCCCGTCACACCTCCTAGAATAAAACAAGTTTACAAAGTCAAAGAGGCAGTGGTCAAACAACCTTTCGTGGTTCCTTTTGTTCCCCCCCTTAGGGAAGAAAAGAAACCTATGGTTGATCTACCCACTCCTACACAAAACAGCTCGAAAACAAAAATAAAAGAAACAAAGGTGCTAGAGAGCATAGGCGTAGACGTCGTGCTCTTGTTTGCAAGTTACATGTAGAATTAAATAAAGAAAATAAAAATCCAAACTTGACTGAAGCAATGCATGATGAATTTACCCCTTCCCAAAAAAAAAACAATCCAATACAACAACCACAACAAGAGTTGAAGCCTTCTTTAGACATTATCATTTGACCTTATGTTGTGATTAACTAAGATGATGATGACAAGGCCACTAAAATTGATGAAGAGGTGCATAATGAATTAAATACGCTGTTTTCCTCTTTAATGAATAGTTTTTAGGCAGATCTGAGAAGGGTCGGGACACATGTGGTTGGCATAAAAATTTGATTAAGAGCATTGTTGAAAGATAGGTTTTCCCAAGGGTGAATGGGTCCTGGTTAGGGCTTCCAAAAATACTTTTTACAGTCCTCTAAAGTAAGATTTGATATGTTTTGTTTTGTTTTCCTCTTCCATCAATAATGAATTGTGAATTAATTTTGGACATTGTAAATCATTTAATTAGGTTTCAGATATGCCCTACTATCTTAAAGGACTGAGATCCAGGTTTGATTGACTCACCTTTGAGGTTGAAAATCAATCATTACACCTTGTGATCTATTTCCTAATGAAATGCCCCTAGGGAAAGGAACCTATTGTGGATCCTTAAAGTCCTATTTAGTGTCCCTATTTCACACCATTTAATTTTGGTGAACCTGACATTCTTACATCATATACCTTCTAAAAATTAGAAGTCTTTCAAACCTTAGATCTAGATTTTGCATTACATTTGCATTAAATTGCTTTTAGGGTTTCAAATTTGCATCATTGAAAGACATAAACATTCAGAAAAAAATGGCATTCCATATTGCATAATATATTACATAATATCTTGCATTAGGGTTTGTTTCAATCATATTTAGATCAAATTTACATTCATATTGCATTCACTAAGTGGTTAAAATCTGAAATTGTTCATTGCATGTATATTGCATCTTTCATTTTAGCTCAAAAACAAGTGAAAATTTGCATAGTTTTGTTTCCAATTTACATCAAATATTCATTTTCAAAATTTTACATCTTTAAATTAGATAGGTATTTCATATTAGATCTAAAAATTTCATTCCAAAGTGTCCTTTGTTACATATTTGCACTTAGATCACATTGTCTCAAATTGAAAAACATTGCATTGTTTGATTTCAAGTTGCATCAAATCATCACTGAAAGGAAAATCAACAGTGTGGAAATGCTTTCCTAATGCTAATACCTCAGAATAGAAGTGCAAAAAACCAATTTTAAACCTTTCATAGATTTAAGATGCACACATATAGGATACCAAGAGTAACATAAATAAACAGTCACAAAGATAACATCATATTCACGTGGGAAAACCCTTTCGGGAGAAAACCCACCAGACAAAGATCAATCACTTTGTATTATAGTAAATATATTACATACAAAGTTAACAAACCTCTCTCAGACTTCCCTCTCTGTTACAATGCTATTGTAGCATTCATGGAGAATAGACTCACCATCACCCCCTTAGTGACTTCTACAATCATGCTATTGTTACAAGTCTTATGTTCATCATACATCCAACTAACCAATCTAGCGTCTTAATTATACACCATCCTTCTAATAGACGAATCTGATCGCTTCCTATCCAAGTCACCCTGCAATCACACATCGGGCCGCCCAGGCATTTAATTCTATTTGCCATAATCAGATCATGTCACCCGTCAAAACATGTTTTGCAGTTAATGCTTTCACTGCTTCAAACTTCAGCCAATTAGTCATTGATAACAAACCATGTGTCACCTTGCCATTCATTCACCACTTCCTATTGAGTCAGATCAGTCAAACAAGCACTAAGCACTTCTTACTGTGCCACCGCAGGCCTATCGAACAACCCTCGTGGTAGTGCGGTGTAATGCACTATCGCCCAACTCAGACTGAGCCTTCTCGGTCTGGTGGTAGACATACTGCACCACTGTGACCACCATGGTATGGCGGTAGGTGCTTGACCACCCATCTCCCACCTTCACTGCGCCATCGCCGAGCTTAGCTCAACCCTCTGCGGTATGGAGGTAACCGCCTGTGTTGATCGTCGAGCCCACCGCACTACCGCACTATGACCACGAGGCCACCGCGGTAAGGAGGTAATATACTCCACTGAATGCCACAGCTTATTGCACCACCGTGACATGGCCAAAAGGCCATTGCAGTACGACAGTAAGCATTCTTATTTGACTGTTGCCCTTGACCACGCCACCCTGCCATCTCCGAGCAGCCCTTGCGGTATCGAGGTAAACATTCCTGCTGATCGCCTAGTCCACTGCGCTACTGCTAGCGAAAGAGAGTGACCCCATGGTATGGTGGTAACACTATCCAACTGTGGACCGAACAACAAAGGATCGCGGTAAAGCGGTAAACCGCACAACCGCGCCTCTATGAACTATTCCTCGCGATAAAGTGGTAAAGGCCATAAAAGACTGCAAATCACCAAGTATTTTACAGAGGTTCAATCTAGTAATTTGAGGAACCTTTTCCAACAAGCTCCCACTTGACGAAGATTTACGGCTTCCTCAGACCTTCGAATTTACTGACGATCATAGGCCCCAAGGCCCATCAAACTGGCACACCAACTGAACTTGTCTATGCTCACTGGCTTTGTCAATGCATGTGCAACATTCTTCAAAGTATCCACCTTCTCTAAGGAGACCTTTCCATCCTCCACCATGTCTCTAACAAAGTGATACTACACATTGATGTGCTTTGTCCTAGCATAGAAAGTAGGATTTTTTACCAAACAAATGGCACTGTGACTATCACAACAAATAGTAATCTTCCCTGCATTAAAACCAGTATCAGAACACAAATGAATTAGCCAAACAACTTCTTTGCAGGCGTGTGTTGCTGCCATGTATTCTGCCTTTGTAGTGGACAAATTGACTACAGCCTGTTGCTTGCTCATCCAGCTGATTGCACAACCATTTAACATGAAAGTGTATCCACTGATGGATCTTTAGTTGTCAATGTCCCCTAACCAATCAGAATTCACATATCCATGAATGATGAGAGCTCTCTACGACGCAACCAAATTGCCATGGTAACACAAAGCATATTTTGAAGTACCTCTCAAATATCTAAACACTCTCTTCACAACATCCTAATGTGGCCTTCATGGATTTTCCATAAAATGGCTCAATACTCCCACTACTTGGGAAATGTCTGGCCTTGTACAAACCATTTCATACATTAAACTTCCAAATGCACTTGCATAGGGCACCCTAGTTCTGTCCTCCATCTCAGTAGGATATTTTGGACAATCTTCAATAGATAGCTTTGTTCCCTACAAAACTGGAACAACTAACTGCTTGCAATAATTCATATCAAATCTCTCAAGAATAGTGTTTACATACTTACTCTGACTAACCCAAAGTTTTCTGCTATTTCTGTCCCTGGTTATTTCCATCCCCAAAATATACCTTGCTGCACCCAAATCTTTCATTTCGAACTTTGTAGACAACTGAGACTTAAGATCAAAAATCATAGTCTTACTATTTCCTATGAACAACATATCATCCATGTACAGGGTAATAATAAGCACACAATCAGTTTTTAGATTTATAATATACACAATGATTAGATTTTGATCTCACAAATCCCATAGACAATACAAAGGTGTCAAAATTTTGGTACCACATTCTAGGAGACTGCTTCAAATCATACAAATATTTCTTTAATTTGCATACCATAATTTCTTTACCTTTTTCAATGAAGTGCTCAGGCTGGGACATGTAAATCTCTTCTACCAGCTCTCCATGGAGAAATGTTATCTTCACATCCATCTACTCGATCTCTAAGTCATAAGCTTCTGCAAGTGAGAACAAAAATCTGATAGATGTCAGTTTAGCCACATGGGAAAAAATTCTCCATAATGAATTCCCTCTACCTAGGAATACCCCTTTGCAACCAACCTCGCTTTATACTTTTCAACACTGCCATCTAGATCAGTCTTCTTCTTAAATACCCATTTACAACCAACGGGCTTTCACCCTTCAGGCAAAAGTACCAAATATCAGGTTTCATTCTTCTTCAAAGATTCCATTGCTTCATTCATGGTTTCCAACCATGAATTTGAATCAAACATATTAATCACCTCTTTCACAGTCCTAGGATCATTAGTGCTAGTAATCAAAGCATAGGCATAGTTCGAATCTAACATGGAGAAACCATACCTATCTGGTTGTCGTTTTTCACATGTAGACCTTCTTACTGGTTGAGGTTGTGGTTCTTCATCTTCAAAACTCTCAGAGCTGCTGGAACTCTCCTCAGTTTCAGATACACCATGTAGTTCCTCTTTTTATGGAGTTTGAGGAATTTCAACTACATCATTCTTCTTTTCTTGTTGATCTATCTCTAACTGTGGATTAGCTACTGAAGACTTCAGCACACGAAATATTACACTTCTGTTGTACAAAACCTTCTCAATATCAAGATTACAAAGCTTGTATCCCTTTACATTGACACCATAGTCGATGAAGATACATTTAACAACCTTGTTCTCCAACTTAGATCTCTTTTTATTTGGCACATATGCATATGCCTCATAGCTAAAGACACACATATGTCTGAGAGAGGGCTTCTTACCAGACCACGCTTCCAAGGGTGTTTTTATCAACAAGAGAAAAACAAGGTGAATGATTTTCTAGGTAACATGCTGTAGCCACAACCTCAGCCCATAAATTTTGCTCTAGACCAAAACTGCTCAACATACTTCTCACTCTCTCCATTAATATTTTGTTCAACCTTTCAGCAACTCCATTCTGCTATGGAGTATAAGGTGTAGTTTATGCCTTTTAATACCATCGTCTTTGTAGTACCTTTCAAAATCTGTAGAACAAAACTCACTGCCATTATCCATCCTCAAACATTTAATTTTCCTTCCAATCTAATTCTTTACTAAAATTTTAAACTCTTTAAAATGACTAAACACTTCTAATTTACTTTTAAGAAAGTATACAAATGCCCTTCTCGAATAGTCATCAATAAAAGAAACATAATATCTAGACTTCGATAATGAAGGAAAATTCACTAGACCAAACACATCAAAATAAACATAATCCAGTACAGTAGAAGATTTTATGAGGACTCAAATAAAATGAAACACGGTGTTTCTTTTAATAAATACAATGTTCACAAAAACTGAACTCAAGTTTACAATCAACAAGCCCTTTTACAATATTTTTATTTTCCAAGGTTTTTAAACCTTTCTCACCTATGTGACCAAGTCTATGATGCCATAGCATGGTCTTCTCTGCTGGGAGTTTCATCTCCAAGGTATTTGTACCCAGGGAAGCGTCATCATCCTTCTCTACACGAGTAGCTTTGCTTGAATTTACATAGACGTTACATTGAACATGATGTGCATCTAGGTTGTACAAAGTGCCAGTACGTACACCCTTAGCCAAAACCATTGTGCCTCTAGCCAGCTTACATCCATTAGTTGAGAAAGAAACTTCCACACCAACATCATTAAGCTTACTGATAGAAAGTAAGTTACGAGCCAAACCTGGTATGTGTAGTACATCACCAATCCCTTTGATTCTTCCATTAGGGAACTATATTTTGACTCTTCCATGACCAACAATCTCTAGTGTTGAATCACTTGCCAGGTACACCTTTCCACCATCATACTTTTTGTAATTAGTGAACCATTATTTGTGAGATGTCATGTGAAAAGATGCACCTGAGTCAACTAGCCAGACATCATCTGATGCCTGAGTCGTCAAGGCTACAATGAAGGCATCTGCTCACTATGAGAAGAGTCATTTTCTGAAGAGATACTTTTCTTCTTCTTCTTCTCCTTACAATCCTTTCGGATATGATGAGACTGCCCACAATTCCAACATTTCACCTTGGAATTTTTACCAGGAGACTTTGATCTCCCTTCAGATTTGGATTTAGAATTCTTTTCCTTCTTCTTTCCTTTCTCCTTCGATCTACCCCGAACAACAAGAGCCTCTTTGGCCATCTCTGAAGACTTCCTCTGCATCTCTTCTGACAGCAGCGAAGCAACCACGCCTTCCATATTGAAATTAGTGGTCGTACTTCCAATAGCCATTACAAGATGATCCCAAGTGTTAGGTAATGAACATAAAAAGAGCATGCAACGATCCTCCTCCTCTATCTTCACACCCATAAACACCAACTGAGCAACAATCATATTCAATGAGTTCATATGGTCTACAACATATGCACCTTCTTCCATCTTCAAGGAGTACAAATTCTTCCTTAGGAATAACTTATTTACCAGAGACTTTCCCTGATAAATGTCACCAAGCTTCTTCCATAACGAAGTTGCAGAATTCTCATGAAAATTCAAAAGTATAAATCGGCCAGACAAAGTCTTATCAGACCTCTCGCTTTTCTATTTGCGAAGTCCCAATCTTCTTGTTTCATACCTTGGTGGCATAGTTGTAGACACAACAACCTAGAGGTCTCTATCCACAAGCAAGTCTTCCATTTTGAGTTTCCACAACTCAAAGTTTCCGGCATTGAATTTTTCAATTTCTACTCTACCTGATGTACTCGCCATCTCAAACATAACTTAGTTCTAACTTTACAAGACTCCCACTAGAACAGTATTAGCACAAAAAACCAGCCCTACTAACAAGGATAACACAACTAGCCAGTCTCTGATACCACTTGAAAGGAAAAGCAACAGTGTGGAAACACTTTCCTAACTCTAATACCTCATAAGAAAAGTGCAAAAAACTAGTTTTAAACCTTTCATACACTTAAGATGCACACATACAAGATAACAAGAGTAACATAAATAAACAGTCACATAGATAACATCAGATTTACGTGGGAAAACCCTTTTGAGAAAAAAACCACCAGACTAAGAGAAATCACTTTGTATTACAGTAAAAATATTACATACAAAGTTAACAGACCTCTCTTAGACTTCCCTCTCTATTACAATGCTATTGCAACATTCATGGAGAATAGACTCATCGTCACCCCCTTAGTGACTTCTACAATCATGCGAGTGTTACAAGTCTTACGTTCATCATACATCCAACTAACCAATCGGGTGTCTTAATTATACACCTTCCTTTTGATAGATGAATCCAATCGCTTCCTATCCAAGTCGCCTTGCAATCACGCATCAGGCTGCCCAAACATTTAATTCTATTTGCCATAATCAGATCCCATCACCCGCCGAAATATGTTTTACAGTTAATGCTTTCACTGCTTCAAACTTCGGCCAATCATTCGTTGATAACGCTCCATGTGTCGCCTTGCCATTCATTCACCGCTTCCTCTCAAGTCAGATAGGTAAAACAAGCACTGAGCACTTCTTACCGTGCCACCACAAGCCTATAAAACAACCCTCGCTGTAGTGCAGTATACCGTTCTACCGCCCAGCTCAGACCGAGCCTTTGCAGTCTAGCGGTAGACATACTGCACCACCGTGACTAAGAAAAGTGACCGTCACGGTATGGGAGTAGATGCTTGACCACTCGTCCGCCACCTTCATCGTGCCACCGTCGAGCTTAGCTCAACCCTCCATGGTATGGAGGTAACCGCCTATGCCGACAGTTGAGCCCACCACACTACCACACCATGACCACAAGGCCACCGTGGTAAGGAGGTAAGCTACTCCAATGACTGCCATGGCTTATCGCACCACCGCGACATGGCCAAAAGGCCATCAGGGTATGGAGGTAAGCGTTCTTCACTGACTGTCACGCTTCACCGCACTGTCGCGCCATCTTCGAGCAGCCCCTATGGTTATGAGGTAAACATTCTTGCTGACTGCCTAGTCCACCGTGCTATCACCAGTGAAAGAGAGTGACCCCGCGGTATGGCGGTAACACCGCCCAATCGTGGACCGAACAACAGAGGCTCGCGGTAAAGTGGTAAACCCCGCAATCGCGCCTCTATGAACTGTTCCCCGTGGTAAAGCGGTAAAGGCCAGAAAAGATTGCAAATCGCCAAGTCTTTTACAGAGGTTCAAGCTTGTAATTTGAGGCACCTTTTCCAACAATCACTTTTAGGTTGTCATCTTATGATTAGTCAATTATTGTATGTTAGATCTAAAATTGGTATTCAAAGCTTTTCACAACATTTCCACCTTTTTTTCACACTTGCATTTTGATTACATTGTCTTAATTTGACCAAAATCTATTAAAACAGTCATTGTTTAACTTGTTTTCAACTGGAGAAACAAATATCAAACAACATAAAACTTTAAATTTTTACTTTTTGGAAGCCTGTCTAAGGACTCATTCGCCTTAGGGTGAGCTTGTACTTGTACACATGTCTCAATTAGCTTTTGCAAATCCTTTTGCCTTTGTATTATTAGTCTATTCTAGCTAGCAGAAGAAGTCTGTTTTGAAACTCTTAAAAAAATGTTATTGCATGTGCAAGAAAAGTGTCATTTTCCTTGATTTGTTGCAAATTTGAGAAAAAATGTTGCATTTCAGATCTATAGGACAATTGTTACATCATTTTCTCATTGCAAAAATCTCTAGTTATCATACTTCATGTTCTATTTTCAAATCTTGTTTATCACTTTGAGAATTTTTTGTTACAAGCATATGACTATGAAGTTATTTCCCCTCTTTTCTTGTTTTCATTGATCCCTCTCCCACTACCTGTCGTATGTGTGAGGCTAGTTTGGTGAAAGAGAATAAAATTCTTGATAATCATGACAATCATAAGTGTTCTTCTCCTAGTACCTCTCTTGTGGTGAAGGTATCTTGGTGTTAGAAGATCCAATCATTGAGTGTCATGAGAATATTGTTTGTTTCTCTCTTGCTACATCTCCTACTTGGGAGGATATTGTTGGACAAGAGGATACAATCATTGATAAGCAAGAAAATAATAGTTGTTCTTCTCTCGATACCTCCCCTACTTTTGACAAAGTTATCTTAGAAGATCCAACCATTGAATGCCATGAAAATCTTGTTTGCTCCTCTCCTGAAACATCTCTTACTTGTGAAGATATTAGGGTGCAATAGGATTACATCATTGATACATGTCTTTCAAATGATAGTAATGTGGATTTCTTAGATGAAGATGATAAGGTGACATTAGATCCCCCTTGATAAAAGATCAACAACAAGAAGTCAAATTTGCTGAGGTTATGAACACAAAATTGACCACTAGATCTCCCTTAATTACTAGACCTCCTAAACCTCCTTTTGGACCTCCCAAGGGTCCTCTAATCATTGGGCCACCTAAGGTTCCTTCTAAACCTCCTAAGAGTCTTTTAGTTATTGGACCTTCTAAAAGCACAAAGTTGTGTCACACTTTATAAAGGAAACAACCAACACTGATCCAACTTTTAAACTTGAATCACTAAAAAGTAGCATATATGTTTTGAATTTTGAAATGATGTACACTAATGAAATGTGTATTTTTAGTATATTTTGTGTTTGTATTTTTTTGAAAAAATAAAATAAAATTGAATATAGTTTTTTATAAATTTGCACTACAATTTTGTTGTTGATAAAATGCTGAAAAATGAAGTTACATGAGACATCAATCTTTATATAGAAAATTTTATTATTTTTCCTTCAATTTTTTTGTGTGTATGTATAACTTTAAACTTAGTGCATGGATATTTTTTAAAATTTTGATAAATAAATATTAAAATATGCGTGTACTGAAACACAATTGTTTCCATTTGACGTCAAATTTTATATTGATTATTTATCTAAAATAGAAAACAAATTATACCATCTTGATATAAATTCTTTTATCTAGTGCATCATATTTTTTTCAAAATTTTTAAATAAGTTTTAGTATTTTTATTGACATGGTAATTAACTTAATATTTTTGTGTTGATAACCTATATATATATATATTTTTGAAAACTACACTTATGGATCTACAAAAGGGTGTTTTTATATTTAATTTATATTTATTTACATGACTAAGAGTTGTTGAAACATCAATTTTTTTAACTAATTATTTTTTAGTAAATTGGATTCAAAGTGGTGCTAGACATGCATTTATCCAAAAATTTTAGTTGGAAAATTTGTGGACATATATAACTTAGCTAGAATGAATCTTACTAGATCATATGTTTGACCAAAAATGATTTTTAGTTAGAAATACTTAAATTCAGTTGTGTTGATAAGTTGGCCGAAAGTGTGACACAAAGTTGTGCTAATAAGTTAGAAGTCTCATTATAGGACCGCCTCAACATGAACCAAAACCTCTAGGGCATATCTTAAATTTTGCAAGGAAACTCGCTAGTAATAATGTTTTGCAACAATCAAGTTATCATACCGTTGCTCATACATACAACACTAGGAATAATGCACAACCAAGACAAAATCCAACATCCCCCCATTTCCTCAACCATACCTCCCACCCGCACCTAATATCCAACAATGTAGTGGTAAAGAATATGATCTTGTTGAACAACTTTGTAACACTCCTACTATGATATCCTTGTGGGATTTGATTCAAGCATCACCTCTTTACCATGGAATGTTCCAAAATGCTTTGCAAAAATTTGTTATCTCTCCTAGTGTACAACCAAATGATTTGGCAGCTTGGATTGAGAATATAAATCAACCTAATTTGGACATTGCCTTTCATCAAAATGAGTTACCTTCTTTGGAAATATAGAAAAAAAATGACGCTTTCATGATAATAGCTAGTGTTAGCAACATTGACATTAAGCGTACCCTTATTTATAATGGTTTGACACTCAATATTTGTAGCATAAACCTTTTGGATAAACTTGGAGTGGAAAAGACTAAAAATCAACCAGATTCTTTATCTATCCATGGTTTTGATAATATGGGAAAACAACCACTTGGTGTGATAACATTACCTATTAAAGCTAGTAGGGTTACATTGAAAACTCCTATCCATGTCATTCCCCCATGATCTTTCATATAATCTTCTCTTGGGTAGGCTATGGATTCATGAAATGAATGGATTCCCCACAACACTTCATCGTGTAATGAAATACACATAAAAATAAGGTCCACACAATCAATGCTAACATACAACCTGAGAGTTGTTTACAAACTAAAATAGGAACGAAAAATCCTTTTAGAACATTGACACAAACTATAAAAGTGGAATCGATGCAAGAAGAAGAGAAAGAGAAGTGCTTTTCAACAATCACAAAACTATTGGATGATGATTGTGGTTCGTTAGATTTTACACATACATTCATGGGCTAATACAAGATCACACAAAAATAAGGAAAAGAGAGAATCTGCCATAATATTGACACAATCTGAGTCATTAAAACTATATGACTCCACAACTTTTAGCAAAGAAGAGGAAAACAATTATACATCCACATATGATGAGTGTGATCATGATAAACCACCTTCTTCAAAATAAATGAAAGCAATTTATGGAAGGGGTTACAAAATTTTGAAACAAATTGAATATAATGGAAAAGTATGTGGTGTTAAAGAATAAGGTATCCGTGTCCCTATAGAACCTAGCACACAAGAACAAACAAGAGGTATTGGTTATTATCCTTCAAAAGAAATGGAAGCATCAAAGAAACCTCCGCTTAATATCAAGGTCATCACACAAAACACTCCTAGGATAAATATGTACATCATGGTCATGATATTGCTTCATTTTCCAACACATGTTTTAATGATGATTGGCATTCATTAGATTTACACCCTCCTTTTTGGTAGATTAAAAAATCTCACAATCTAAACCTAGAGAGTCTTGTGTATGTATGACACCTTATAGTAAGAAAGAAACATCTCTTCCACAAAAGAAAGAAATATCTTCTATTATTGATCAAGAGAGTACGTTATCGAGGATTCTCCAAGCCCACTTGATATCTCTTCCCTCCAAAAACACGAAAGAAATTCTACAACAAAAGATCATTTTGTGCATATCATTGAGTGCATGGTCATTCTACCAATGAATGGAAGGAGAGTAATAAAATTCAACATCTTAAGGATTGTGGTGCTCTTCTTTGTGTTGATGTACCTACTTCCTCTAATTGATAATAATTTTCATCCTATCATGTTGCTCATCACTATGTGGCATTGGTAGCTTTATGTATTATGCTCATTTCCATTCATGGTGGTACAATCTTAAGTGCAACCATATTTTTCATGGCAACAATATGATAGTTCTTGGTGTAGTTATCCTTGTCTTTATGATTGGGGGGCAAGGACAACTAGTTTTGGGAAGCATGTATTCTTTTCAAGGATCCCCTCTTCCCCTCATTCTACTTAAAATACCAACATAGTAAGTATGTTGACATTTTAAGTGGGGGAATACGGTCCCCCGCTCATTGTTTGCATGTTCCCTTCTTAGTGATGATGATATACATCTCCTAGGAAGTGTGATCTTTACATTGGCATTACTTCATTGTGGCATTGCCATTTCTTGCTTCACTTTATTCACAAAGGTTGAACTTAGTGTAGCATTGGTATAGCATCTTGATCATGTTGTGGCACCTTATTAAAGTTATCAGGGAGTATACATTTTGGTATGGTTGATGTATGGAAGGCCTGTAGACCTGGTGTGACTTTTCCATCTACCACCTTTTTATGGGTGCACACCTTGTAGAACTAGGGTGTGTTTCTCATTGTTTTGGACAAACAACTGAGGCTTGCTCCATTCTAGCTGGACAAGAAGTGTAACACCTCTCCAACCTTAGCCTGGGTAAAATGGTATTTTAATTTTGATTTAGCATTCTATATGTTATCATATTGAGATTAGACACTGATGATTATCATGATTAGTTATTATATTGGATTATATGCTTATATAATGTTATCATTGCTTTTGTATGATTAGGGATAGGAAAGGGATGTTGTTGTAACACTCGTATCCGAGAGACTTACGATATCATGACCCTCTTCCTGATGTTTGATGTGTTTCAGCTATATGATATGTGTTACATGTACATGTACTTTGACGTGTAATTGGAGTGATGCAGGTACTGAGTATCGACTCTGCCTGGATTCACAGGCCTGAGCGTACTCTTATTCCCCGATGGTGGTAACTGGAGGTAGTCATATAGGCCAAATGTCCCCTACCCTAGCCCACTGTATCTTATTAGTGCAGTGTTTCTGAATTGATGTCATACCATCCAGTTACTTAACGGTAATGTCTGGAGCATCTTTCAGCCGTATGTCCGACACACCTTTGAGTTGTATGTGGTTTACCAATATGTCTCATTAAGGTATTTTGTCTTGGTTCCATTAATCGTTTATGTGGTTATATTTATATTTAATTGGTTGTCGGTGTCTTGATGTGGTTTTCTTTGAAATCTCTTCGTGATTTCATTTATTGTATTTTATGGTATTTTATTGATTGGAGATTTGAATTGTTGTTTTCTCGAGATTTTAAATATGTCATTTTAATTGATTTTTATTGATCATTTGAGAGAATGATATATTTTAATTCTGTGATTTTAAATGATTTTATTAATCTGTTTTGTGAACCCTCATAATTTTATTTAAATCCTATTTGGGGAGCTCGTGTATTTTAGTGATTGGATTTAAATTGTTATTTTATGTGTTATAAGGAATGCTGGATACTTAGTGGTCTTGAATTAATTAATTGGGAGAGATTTAATAGCTTAATGTTTTCACTTCTCTTTTGGGGATTGTTGTGAGAATATATATAATTTGGGGAAGAAGATTTATTTATTTTTAAAAAAAGGGGAAGAAAAAGGGCAGCTTTGTCTTGGATATTATATATATTTTGTTTTGAACTATTTTTGAGGGAGCATTCTTTTGGAAAAGAAGAAGAAAATTGTTGCTAGGAGAAAATGGAGAAAAACCCCAAGAATTGGGCAACATATTTGTGGGAGTTAATTTGAGAAGAAAATGGTGGGCAGTTGTTTGTTGTTGGCAACATACCATTTCCCCCTTGCTGTTCGAAGTTGGAAGCTAGCCGTGCCTTGCAAGCTGAGCTTTCCTCCATCTCAAATTTGGGCAGAAATTAGAGGTATTTTTCTGTGTGCATTTCTTGAAGTTCTAAATTAGAAATGCATGTGTGTGTGTAATTAAATCTGTTGGGAGTCTTGGCTGCACCGGGTGTTGTCATGGTATTTTGAGTTTTGAGTTTTACCTTCAGCCTGGTTATTGTATTTATTTTGGAGAAAGTTTGATACTTTTCTAAATCTATATAAATCTCTTAGTTTAATACTCAAATCTAGCTCTGAGATTCACCAAAAAATGTTCAATTCCCAACTAGGTTGGAGTCCAAAATGAATTTGGAACACTTTCTGTTTTAGCCAAAATTTGTGCAATTTGTTAAAAACGTTTTTCTTTGCTGCTCAATACTCTCTTTTTAAAAATACTTTTAAGGGGCGGATTTCATGTGCAAATGTCAAAATCTGAACTGGGTCTTTGACAAATTTTAATTTTGGGCACTTCCATTTTTGGATCAAATTGTGCCTACTTGTTAAAATGTCATTTTTTTGTGCTACTCTTAAAACACATGTTATAAACACAAAATAAAGGTGCATTCCATTTAGAAATGTCCATATCTCATTTGGGTCTTTGTTCGATTTTTAATCCGAGCACTTTCATTTTTTTGATGTTTTGCCCAACCATGCTTAAAATGATAGTTTTCCAAACAACACCTTGTTTTCGGTTCTAAAATTTTTTTTGAAGGTGTATTCCAACTTAAGACACCGAAATATGAACTGGGTCAAGCTTAGAATTTTGATCCAAGCATTTTGTATTTTTATGAGATTTCTATGCCTCTTTTTCATTCGTTTGAACAACAATTGAAACCATGATTTGTGGTACCATCATTTGCGGTTTTAACTATTGTTAAAAGTGGTTTTATGAGATTATTTTATGAGGTTATATCGGTTTTATGATTGGTTTCTGTTTTGTGAATTGATGGTGAATGGTTGAATGGTAGATGATCTACTTGTTGGCATATGTGATTAGTTATTTAAATAATTTTTTTTGCAGCAATGTTGCTTGGCTGTTTTAGAAGGTCTTAATGACGGTTTTAATGGATTTTAACTACTTCATGTTATTTTCGGGATCCTTGTTGGGTTAAACGAGATGAGCTTAAGTCCAAGTCATTAGAGTGGCACATACGTGGCTGCCAAGGAAACTAGCAGCATAGTTGTAGTATGCATGTGATGATTGAATCAAACAATGACATTAAATGCTTATAATTTTATGACTCCTCGTGCATGGCTTTGAGCTCTTGAAAAGGGCTAAGGATGCACTCGAGTTGGCATATCCGCCTGTAGGACGTTGAGTTATCCGTCTGCAGGGAGTTGATTTGGGCATGGTTGAGTCTCCTTATCCGGCCTACAATCTTGCATCTTGTATCTCAATAGTCTTGGGTAGTACCTGTCATGATAATGTATTAGTATCTCCATGTTGTGATATTTTCTTTATGCATTGTATGATGTGTTCACTCCGTGTCTGATGTGAGTGTTGGCCATATGTCACCCTTGCCTTGTTGCTTTTTTTTGGGCCTTGTGACTACCTCCGAGCATGGTGGGGTGGTCTCTCTGGAGTCCACATGGTAGGGAGGCATTGCCACCACCATTGGGGACCGGCGTAGAGGTTTTGGAGCACTAGTTGGAGTTGATCTATTTCATGTATTTGAATTATCATATCGCACTCATGTACATGCCTTTGTGTATTTATCTTATCTGATGTTGTATCTTGTTCATGAAATGCTATTGTATTAATACCCTTTGCTTTATGCACATTGTGATGTCTTGAGAAGTTGTAATCATATGGAGTAATGAGAAGAAATGTGATGTTTTATATTTGCTTTACAGGTTCTGATGTTGGTCTCATAATCCCTTGTATTATGATGTTTATTATTGGCTTTCTTTCCCTAATTTTTATGCAAAACTAGAACTACATATATGTATCTCCTTTACATTTAAATATGCTTAAGTTTCGGAGCAACAACGACTTTCAATGTTGTCTTGTGAGTTGCATCACAAGTTTCGGAGCACTGACGCCTTTTGTTGGCTGTTTGCGTGCAGCAACAAGGTTCCGGAGCATCGGGCTCCAGAACAGTAGGTTTCAGAGCATCGGGCTCCAGAACAGTAGGTTCTGGAGTATCGGGCTCCAGAACTGCAAGTTCCAGAGCAACAGGTTTCGGAGCAGAGCAAGAAGTTCCAGAGCAAATCTCTGGAGCTATCCTATTTGCTCCTGTTTTGATTTTCTCTGGAGGGTGTTTGCGCCCTCTCTTTGAAGTTGTATTTTAGGTCATATTTGACATGTTTGTTGTTGTTTTATCAAGTCGACAATTACTTTGTGTATGTTATTCATGTTGTTTATTTTTTTTTTTAAATTATCTTGTCCCTTTTGGCTCTTCACTCCTGGGGGTTTGTTGCAGGATGTTACATCTGGTATCAGAGCCCATGTTCACACACTGGGGAGCTTTGGCGTACTTGAGCCTTCTATGTTATGTTGTGTTTTGCGTGTGTGGCGTGAGCTTGTTAAATTATTTTTTATAGTCTTGATTGACTAGCTTTCAGGCCTTATTATGGTGTATAGATCATCCTTGGGATGATCTAGTTTGATGTGTTCCTTGTTTCCTTAGGATGCCCCTAGAGGTAGAGCCAAAGGAAAAATTAGAGTTAGAGCCCATGTTGTAGCACTGGGATCCCTGCTTGTGGTTGATACTTGTTTGGTGTGTTGTGTGTGGTGGATAGCAACAAGTGTTGTTGTTTCTGCCCCTTTCGTGTCTTGTTGATGAATGCTTGGTGTGGGCTAGTTAGACCCTTGAGCCTACCAAGAAGTGTGTTCTAATTGGTCTCCTTCTTGATGTGTGGCTCTTTCATTGTGTAAGGGTTGTGACCCTTGACTGGACCTTGAGTGTGGTTGTAGCCCATGTGGTTCTAGAGTTGCTTTTACATGTTATATTCATATTATAAATATGGTAACAGGAATGAATGATCATGTTTTTAGTTCATAGGGATTATTGCATGCTCTTTTATGATAGATGCAAAATTTTAAATGTATGTTGAAGTGATAATGTCGCACACCTTGTTTTGAGTAAAAACATTATAATGATATTGTTCTATGTATGGGAAATAAATGTGGTTAACATATGTGTGTGGTAAGGTGATTTACCACTTAATAATTGTGAATGTGAGAATTATTATGGCATTGATGACTTACTCCATGTAGCACTATGATATATTGCATGTGAAAAAAATGTTGTAATTACAAAATTATGTTTAATGATATTATTGTCTTGAAAATAAAAGATTGTATGGATGTTGGGAGTACATGTTCTTGGGAAGTTTGTATTGTTCTTGTATAATTAATAAGTGGATAAGTGTTTTATTTTGGTAAGAGGAAATTGGAAAATGTACTCCCTACTATGTGAACATCTTGTATTAGTGCTCATGTTGAGTGTTGTGGATATCATGTGCTTGAGTTTTGTTCCCATGGGATTATGGTACAGGGTACCCATCCATGGATGATATGATTTTGGAAAGGGAATCACATTGATTATGGAAATTTATTTATTTATGGTATGGGATATTTTGAAAAGTAATGGAATTGAGTATGTAAATGTAATTCCCCTATATATGTGAGAAACCAGTAACTGTGCATTGGTTGAGTGTTGGTGAATACCTCGTACTTGCATTGTGTGTCATGGATGGTGATACTATGTACCCATCCATGAGGAATACGTTGTATTTTAGGTATGGGATTAACCATACCATTATGTGTGATTGTATTCTATTATCTAATTGAGGGCCAACCCACTCGTGGTTGAAATTTATATATACATAAGAGTAGCCAAAAGTTAGTTTCGTAGATTCTCTTCTTTTGGTTCTCTAGTCCCTCAGTCCATGAAGGGGTAGTAGCAGCCACAAAGTTCCTTGGGCAGAGTGTGCCGCGTGTGCATATTGCGACGTAGAGCAGTCTTTGCTCAACCGATCCCAAGGAAAGTACTCACTACTTCCCCTTATGATGGATCAAGGTACTTGTCCATATGTGTTAGCCTTTTCCCCAGATTTGAGTACAACAACATTGGTTTGTTAGTATTGCCTGGCCGCGTATAAGGGCGTTGAGCTGGCTTTAGCGAGTCAACCTCGTCCATATGAGAGGTGAGGCTCGAGCAACCCCATATTGATATACTCATATATGCATTATATATACTGTATCTGCACGTGTTGCGACATGATGTAATGGATATGATGTCACGTTCATAGACACATGAAGGTGCACTATTAGATTGTGTAATGATAACCTACTTGTGTGGTGAGCGTAATGGGGCCTTGTACACTTGTAGAGGGACACTCATGCTTGCTTTCAATAGTGTTTGGGTCGGTTAGCATATGGGTATGTCCTCGCCATGTATACCATAAAATGAAAAATTAAAGGAAAAATTAATTGTGAAACATTTAGAATTGGTGCAATAAAATGAGTAACAAATTTGTAAGCATCATTCAAGGACCCTTATCTATTGTTTTAGATACTTCATACATATTTTTAAGAGTTGACCTAGGAGAACATGTCTCCTTGCTATGCAAGGATAAGCCTTTCTAGGTATTCTTAATTATTGCTACAGCTATTAGAGAAGAGTAGAGTATATGAAGACTAACCCGATGAATAGAAGAGAAAATAAAAATATTTTAGCAACATCAAATTTAGACATAAAGGACAAATCCATGATTGTGGACTTGATCTAGACCTAAAAAGTTGATCCTAGACATAATAGAAATTCAACACATGACCCGATGCATTTGATAAACATAGAGATCGCATTTCTTGAGCAAATAACTATTGGATTTTATAATTTTCATCAAAGGTTTGCATTCTTTAGCCATAAATCTAAGTACTTTTTGTTAGAGTAATAATTTTATTACGCTTAATTAATTACATCATACTGGTTAATTAATTAAGTCACTTATTCCTCTAGTTGCTTAAGCTAAACTTAGGCACATTAATAATTGATTAATTATTAAGTGTGCACACTAGGGTTTCATTTAGGGTTTCCCTTTTAGGGTTTCTTGATCTCCTTCATAAGGATTGATCTCTTTGTAATAACCGAGATTCTAATAATGCATTTTACACTTTGAGGTTTGCAGAACATCTTCTTGGTTTTGCATGTCTTTTGCATGTGACAGGTATCCATTTGCATGCAGGTGATCTTGGATTCTAACATGGTATCAGAGCTCCAGACCTGCAGCTGCCTGTTCGTGATCTGAAGATATGGCTTCTCAGTGAGTTTCAAGTGCAAGGGTTTCCACAGGCATCTTTTTTGCAAGATCTGGGGGTAGCCAATTTTCGGCACACTATGGGCTCAAACGGACGTCGCCATCGCGTTCGCAGCGCCTCAAAACCCTAGGAACG
The DNA here is from genome assembly GCA_007115665.2 of Sequoiadendron giganteum. NCBI lineage: Eukaryota > Viridiplantae > Streptophyta > Pinopsida > Cupressales > Cupressaceae > Sequoiadendron > Sequoiadendron giganteum. The sequence continues at coordinate 943,561,302 of CM021100.1, read as the reverse complement.
CCTGTCGTTTGGTTGATTTTGGTGAAGTTGATCTGGGAGGCAAAATTTTTTTGCCAGGGAAGCCGTACGGCCTCCCCAGCACGCATTCGAAAACGGCACAAAAATCGAGGAAAAGGTACGAAATCGTCTTTGGTTTTCAAGTTTTGCAGAAAAGCACCACCCAGCGGCCACCAAGCGGCCACCAGGCGGCCGCCGGTCCGCCGCCACTGAGCGGCGCTCAACCCACCCGCCACCGGGTCCGCCCAGCCCCCGAGGGCTTCTCATCCTCAGCCGCCGGTCCCATGGAGAACCACCTGCTCCGCCCAGCCCCCTGCTCTACGCCCACGGTCACATGGGTGACCAGGGGCCAAATTTTTTTTGCAGGGGGCCGGATTTTTGTGACGACGGCCTCCAGGCCGTCAAATTTATGCCCGTGAACCGCTGACGTCAGCATGACGTCAGCGTCCGTACGGCCTCTCCTTGCCCCTCCTAACCCTAGTTTTCTCTAAAGAAGCAGTTTTTTTCTTTTTTGCATAACTTGGGCATACGGTATCGAAATTGGGCAAACGAGATATCGCCGGAAAGCTGGTTCCGAGCACTTTCATTTGGTGTAGTTTATTTTTCAGTATTTTCCTGTTTTACTGCATTTATTGCTGGTTGAAGTCAGATGTACTTTTTATGCTTCCGAGCTCATAACTTTTTGCCACGATCTCCGATTTTCGCTATCTTTGCGGCGTTGGAATGGTATTGAGGAGCTCTATGTTGCTGTCCATGCACTTTTTTCTGTATCTGTCACAAGTTTTTCGTTATTCCAGATTTGACCCAATGGGTGTTTTGGAGATTACTTGGATATTTTGACAGTTGGGAGAGTGCTTCTTGCATCTTTGCACTTCATTTTCAGTGATACATCATTTAATAATCGACTGCTGCTTCATAGATTCCAGAGTTGTTCCCGTTTGGAGTTTTCGAGTGTTCTGTGGCATCGGGTCTGCTGTTGCATCATTATGATTCCGATATGGTTTCGTGTAGACAGAAGTATCTTTCCTTGCTTGCCAGATTGCGGTTCCAGTGTTACTCTACAGTGTTCTTCCAGTGCTTCTTTGCAGCATGTCATATCATTGTAGGGGGGTTTTGTCCCACTGGGTTTTCCTCCTCTACCTCTTTCTTGCATTTGTAAATGGGTACCTGATCAGGCCTAGTTGCCGGGACCCATCTTTTCTTGCATGCATCTTATTCTAGTGTTTTAGCTTCTTCCTAAGTTCATCTTAAGGGGGGGTGTTAGAGTAATAATTTTATTACGCTTAATTAATTACATCATACTAGTTAATTAATTAAGTCACTTATTCCTCTAGTTGCTTAAGCTAAACTTAGGCACATTAATAATTGATTAATTATTAAGTGTGCACACTAGGATTTCATTTAGGGTTTCCCTTTTAGGGTTTCTTGATCTCCTTCATAAGGATTGATCTCTTTGTAATAACTGAAATTCTGATAATGCATTTTACACTTTGAGGTTTGCAGAACATCTTCTTGGTTTTGCATGTCTTTTGCATGTGACAGGTATCCATTTGCATGCAGGTGATCTTGGATTCTAACACTTTTATCCATTACATATACTTTCTTAAAATAGTTGTTGCTATAATCAAATTTATTAGTCCCAACCAATCTTAATTGATCTTTGCTAATTTATATGTAATACATTAAATTCACTCAATTATTCTAGATTAACCTTAAGAAAATTTCCTTTTCCTTCACAAAATTATAAAGGTTAACTTAAAACATTCAACTCTTCTTTCAAACAAAATTTTGTGGTTCTCTCTATAACCCCAACTTTCATATTCTTTAAATAATGTTAATAAAATTTATTAAAAAAACATAATGTAATAATATGTTTTTAAAATTATTATTCTTTTTTATAAAGTTATTGTTGACTTCGAGAAGTCTCAACATCCACTAAACGCCTTCAACCACAAGAGATTCCTCCTAAATTGAAGAGGTCTTAGTAATTGTAAAAAGTGAAAATTTCTTAAAATGTAAGACATATTAGAGTAGGTACCTCTAACAATTTGGTGGAGTGGATACGCCTCACTTCTTGATTTTTAGCTAAAAAATTCATTTATCTTACTAGATATAATTAGGGCTTGTTTACTAGTCTAACAATTAATAATAAATATTATTAACTTAATTGTATCAAGTTGTAGTGTAATGGTAAAGAGATGTTTTTGAAAGCGAAAGAAGATTTAAATCTTACTTCTTGATAAAGTGGCTTAACACCCGATGAACTCCCTTTAATATAAGAAGAGGTTGTTTACTAATTTTAAAAAATAAAATATTAACTGAAAATTGTATTTAATTGTGAGATAATAATAAAGAAAGATTTTTAAAACTGAACAAAAAGATTTAAATCTTATAAAATGACCTAATGAACGGATTATTATTAAATGCCAATCCTTAGAAAAATGTTATGCTCTAATTAGAAATAGTAATGTCTCCAATCATCCCCAAGTAAATTAACAATAAACAAACAAACAAACAAACCAACCAAAAAAACAATAACGGGATAGAATTAAATCTTCATTCCATGTAAAGCCAATATAAAGAATTTTAAAATATCACAAAATTAATTTCAAAAGCGTACTCACTAAATAAATAAACAAATACCCACAAAGATCAAGTTAATTTTGATTGCACGACGGACTCAATAATGAGTACCTTGTGGTTGAGGTTTTGGATAAAGAAATCAGGAGAATCACACACGTTAGATCTCAACCATTGATTTCAGATTTATTGCAATATTTCATCCAATGGCAGTCTTTAGATTTCCTCGCATTCATATCATCAGATCTCCTAGTTTGTACAAACATATATATAAATTTTCATGGGATGCTCAGGTGGGGATTTAAAAGAAAGCCCATAGTCAATTAATCAAATCTTTCTGTTTTCTGTAAGAAAAATGGCTGCAGCAATTACAGCTGGCTCAACTGCTACCATTACCAAATCTTCATTCCTTGCTCCTTCCAGGAGCTTCAACAATGCTTCCAGAAACAGGGCATCCTTTACCATTGCTAAGCCCATATATGCAATGGTAAGCAATTCATAATAAGAGTTCAGGGATTCATTCCTAGCTCATGCTTACCAAAATACTTGTGGGCTCCTTTTGTTTTGTTTTATTGTTTGTTTTGGTATTGGTTATTGACAGTTATGATGGGTGTGAGGTGCAGTCACTTGATCTGTGGTATGGACCAGATCGTGTAAAGTACTTGGGACCTTTCTCTTCACAGACTCCTTCATATCTGAATGGTGAATTCCCTGGAGACTATGGTTGGGATACTGCAGGCCTCTCTGCTGATCCCGAGGCCTTTGCTCGAAACAGGGCTCTTGAGGTAACTGCCTAACTCCATTACTTTTGATAATATATAAGGGTAAATGGTTACCCAGAGGCATAAACTGCAAAAATATACAGAAATGTATATGTCACTGACTTGGTCAGCATTTATAGACAGACTCAATACATTCTGTTAGCATTGTGTATGCCAAATTCGGAATTTTTTAGCTTAAAAATTGAGCATATCTGCATAAACAGTGGTAATTTAGACTTTCTTGAATAATTAAATCAGGAGAATCAAAGTTAAGAGTTTATTAAAAACTGGACACTATTGAATCAATCATGTAAACAATAATTAAGTGCGAGGTATTTTTCACAGCTTGTCAAATTCATATATTGCTATCAGGATTCAATTGTGTAGTTTTAGGAGCCAAACTCATTGACCCATGTTTAATAAGTAGTGGTTTCCAAGAAGAACCCATCTCTCATGATAATGAATGGTCCACTTAACACTCATTGCATCTAGGTGATGCTCACAGAGGTGAAGCACCGCAGAGGTGAAGCACCGGGCCCAGTGCTTCACCTCTGTGAGCATCACCTAGATGCAATGAGTGCTAAGTGGAACATTCATTATCATGAGAGATGGATTCTTCTGAACCATTACTCATGAAACATGGGTCAATGAGTTTGATTCATACGCGATTGAATCCTGATAGCAATATATGAATAATTAAGTAAATTAGTTTGAATATTTCTGGATAGATTATGTTAATTTTTCTTTCATCAACGTTTCAGAACACATTATATGATCTATTTTCTCTTCTTTATGATCTCTCATGAGATGGACGAGAAAAAGAAGAGAAAATAGATCATAAAATATGATATGAAACTTGATGGATAATTTTTTATATAATCTAATCCAGAAATACTGTACAGTGAAAATTTTATGTTTCCATATGTCCTGGCACTTACCATTTTCCTACAGAATTTATTTATAATCGAGCACCTATAGAAACAATAATCTAAACAGTAGTTACACTTTGAGAGCTCCCATATACCATTTTTGGCCTAAACGTTTTATCAAGTCCTCTCCTGTATCGTCTTTGGATTTCTATATTTCAATCTTTATAGTTTGACTCTGTACTCTGATTTTAATATCATCTTAATTTACACTGTAAAGTTCTGTCACTTCACACCTTTTTAACATATATGGAAGTGTGTATGCCCCATGTGGGGAGCATGAGGTCTTGTTCACTGTGATAGATGTTAAAATGCAGGTAATTCATGGGAGATGGGCTATGCTAGGAGCCCTGGGATGCATCACTCCTGAGGTTTTAGAGAAGTGGGTGGGGGTGGATTTCAAGGAGCCTGTGTGGTTCAAGGCCGGTGCTCAAATCTTTTCAGATGGTGGCCTGGACTACTTGGGAAACCCCAATTTGGTCCATGCTCAGAGCATTCTTGCAGTGCTGGGATTTCAGGTGATTTTGATGGGTTTGGTTGAGGGATTCAGAATTAATGGCTTGCCTGATGTGGGTGAGGGTGGGGATTTGTACCCTGGGGGAAAGTACTTTGATCCCTTAGGTCTGGCTGATGATCCAGAGACATTTGCTGAACTCAAGGTGAAGGAAATAAAGAATGGAAGGTTGGCTATGTTTTCCATGTTTGGATTCTTTGTGCAGGCCATAGTTACTGGGAAGGGGCCCTTGGAGAATTTGTTGGATCACCTTGATAACCCTGTTGCTAACAATGCATGGGAATATGCAACCAAGTTTGTGCCAGGGGCTTGAACAAACAGTGTATTCATTCATCTTGGAAACAAGATTTATCCATTACAAGTGGTTGATGAGTCAATTCTTTGAGTTTCACTTGCATGTATAGTGTGTGGACGTCTTCTTAGATCTCAATAACTATAGGTTGAGGGGTTTGACAGAATGCCAATGCTCCAGTCCAGTCAGATGTATCTTTGTTTTCTTTCTAATATTTAAACTTAAGTTTGTATGGGGTTTGATGTAATAGATTTTATTTTATCATTGTAATTATATTACTACTGGGATACTCAAATTTGCATTAAAAAAAAAAAAAAACTCTCTATTTTATGGTGGTTGTTTTTCTCTGTTCATATAACAAGATAATAGTTTATAATAGTTTATGTACTCTAGTAGAAGCAGGAATATTTCTGTTCTTAATTTCAATTCTAATTTTATTTTTAATCTAATGATAAATTTATGTCATTTTTAATAGATTTAAATCTAATTTTCAGAAGAAAAACTTTTTATATGAAGTATTGTTATTACTGTTTTTAATTAGATTATGGATTCATGAGGAGGTTATAGTGCATCTTGTTGAGAAAATTTAGAAATATTCTTACAATAATAAATTTTTATAAATTTTATAGGAATAATTAATTGTAAACAAATTAATTGATAATTTTTAAGAATTGTAGATTTGATGTTTTCATCCCATACCAATTATCTAGTATACTTTTCAAGAAAAATACTCAAAACACACCGATTTTCAGAAAGGTGGTTCCATGATTTGTTTAAGAATTTAAATATAAATAAGAATTTTTTTTCTTCCAAAATATTCTTGTCAACATATAGATAACAAATTTTTATGTTGGTGAGAAATTTTTCAAACCCATCCTATAGGCACCTAAAATTTGAAGGCCAAAAGCTAGGGACTCTAATTTTTTAAGATTATAATTGATCTTCTAGCATTTATTTCCTCATTAACACGGGACTTGTCTTTTAATTCCTTCAGAAGACCACATCTTTATTAATACCTTTGTTTTTACTTGACCCACCATTAGTGTGCATGACTCGAATAGAAGACACATGTATTGCTCATGTTGATCAAACAACTAGCAAATTACTTCTCCTCATGTGAGAAGAGTAGACAAAGTGCTGGCAAATTTGAAGGACTACCATCTTCATGAGCAAGGAGTACATGATGAATGGTGGCAATGTTGGGTTGAGAAAGTGATGGTTGAATGTAATGTATTAACTTCCTCATGCAAATTATTGAAGTTTTGCTAAACATTTTCAAAAGAGAGTATTCTGATGGACAATCTAATTCAAATACTTCACACAAGTGTGCAAGTTCAATGGTTAACAATAACTTGTTTTCTTGTTAAATTTGTTCCAATGTTCAAGCTTGTTCTTCTACTTCAACAACAACACTAGTTGGTGAACTCTCCCTTAGTTCTCTGAACTCTCCCTTAGTTCTCTTTAAGTAGTTTCCACACAATCTGCTTTCACATTTGAACACATAGGTCTAATATGCCAAGTGTGACCGAGATGAAAAGAAATAGTGTAAAGTAGCTTTGATGCCTTTGATTTTAAAGCTCTTGTTTTGGTGTCAATATTGAGTTTTCTTGTATAATGTGAATGTTTGCAAGGTTTTCATGTGTTTGAGTGTTTATGTTTGGACTCTTGACTCAAATGTAAAAGACTCAAAGGAGTTATTTCAGTTTTATTTGACTTTTTTATTTATTTTTGTGTTTTCAAACATGATTTGAAATGAATTTGAATGTTTGAAAATAAATAGTTCAAATTGTCTTAACTATCAAAATAATAATGAAATAAAATTATTATTATTTTTTTATAATTATTTTTATATAATTATATGCATGAAAGAAAGTTACTCTCTGCTAAAAAAAAACTAAAATTAACTAGCTACTTTTTTTTAATAAAATATATTATGACAAAATAACAATTTAACAAATAAAATAAAATAAATTAAACCATCAATTAATTTGGTTGCTTTTTGTTCGTCAATTCTATTGTTAATTGTTCACGATGAGGATGAAATAGTTTTCTTGTTAATGTTGTTTAAAAAAGGCCCTGTTGTCTTGATTTCATTATTAATAAAATTATCTACTCTAACAAGTTGAAGTTATTAAATATCATCAATCTAAAATTTGTAATAGAGTTACTATTTCAGAGAGAGAAATAACTAAACTCATGGTAACAATTAATTTAATTTATTTAAACAAATAAAAACAAAATAATCAGAATTTTCACATTTAGATTATAGATAATTCAAAATGTGAAAAATGATGATTGTAGTAATGTTGGTCTCAATAATCTAGTTGTTTGGCATCCTTTCTCTTCTCAATCTTTGACTCTCCTTTTGATAGAAGGAAGGTAAACAATAAATAAATATATTGAAGATAAAACAATATTAGATAATATTTACATATAAAACGGATCTTCGAATCTTCTCTTCTTTAATACAAATTATTTAAATATAAATACATATAAATTACTTAATTATATGAATTAAGTGTGAACACATTTTTATTTTTATAATATTTTTTTCAAAAGTATTATTTTATAAAAAGAAAAAACTATAATTTAATTAAAGTAATATTAAAATAATGTAGTCAAGTTAATTTAAGTCAAAATGTATAAAAAAGACATACAATTTTTTATATATTTTTAAAATTATAAATAAACATTTATTAGTTTTATTTATTTTTCAATACAAATGCATGAAGAATTTATATATATTTTTATTTAAAAATAATTATTTTATTTTCTTTATATAAAATATAAATGAATATGTATTAATGTTTTAATTTTTCTTTCCTTGATAGAAATGTATGTATATAGTACATATTTTAGTTTTTCTTTCCTTAATAAAAATGTATATATGTATGTATGTATATATATGTATAGATATATGATATATGTAATACAAATATATATATATATATATATATATATATATATATATATATATATATATCTGTATGTATAGGTATATGTATATGCAAATGTACACATATATGTATATATATGAATGCATATATATATATTATGTATATATTATGTATATATATGTATATGTATATATAGAAATATAAATGAATTTTAATTTTTTCTTTCTGCAATATATATGGAATACACTAGTAAGCATCTAGAATCTTGTACAATGAAACAAATTAAAATAGACTAGAAATGATCACTAAGGGTCAACTATAATGATAAGAAAGAAAAAATATGAAATGATTGAAAAGGGACCAACAAACATGAAATCTGAAGCAAAACTAGTGAACATGACACATAAAATAAGATCAAACAACATTGTTTACCATGTTATTGAAGGAAATCACCACTTCCCATACTTCATTCTTTGCAAGTGATCACTCAATATGCTAACATCTATGGGGCTTGTATCATTCGACTTGTCCCATCTTCTGATATTTTCTTAAGCCCCCTATATCCATCCCCACCACAACCATTCTATTTTTTCAAACTATATTAGAACCTTTGGATGTTACTAACATAGTTGTTTATGGTGGTGATGCTCAACTTGATGATCTTATTCACGAACTAATATTAAGAGAGGCCAAGACCATCTCCATCTTCTCTAATTTTTCCTTTACAATGACCAAATCATCATCCAATAATTTAACATCCTAAATTTTAAATATTAAGTATTAGAACTATTAGAATCCCTAGGATAACCCTAACAAACATTTGCTACCCCAACCTATTTAGGATGAATTGAGATCCCATTGAATTAATACACTAGCTAAGAGTACTCTTATAGAATGATGATTCCTCCTTAAGATTTTTTTGAGAGGTCATCTACCGATGTCTTCTCTTAGTAATGGATAGTAGGGTAGCATCAGGTTCTAGGATGAGACACACCATCATAGTCTCATGACTCCTCTCTCTATGGACCATCCTCCTCCTATTAAGTGTTAGTGAGGATGGGAGGAGCTTTTCTCTAGGGTTCTCTCCTATAAATGGCTTTCCCTTTCCACACCATAGGCTTCTTGCACCTAGGAGTGACCATCATCTACTTTGTTCCTTTTCCTTTGATCTTGATTTTAAGGTCTTCAAATAATCTTAGTTTTGAGCAACTTTTGGTAGAATGATCATTTGAATTTTCTTTAGTCACTGACTATCTTTTTTCCTCTAGGCCTAAGAATAAAGCTAACCAAACCCCCTTCTCTTATGTGTGTGAGGATTCTAGGACCCTCTTAGCTCCCTCACTATATGATGGCTCTAGTTTGGTTCTCCCACCTCTCATTATAATGAGACTAGAAAACATCACTAGGTCAAGAAGAGTTTCCTAAACATGCTAATGCATCAAAAGTGGCTACCAAATCACCAATATATGAACACTCAAGCTTTGGTAGTTATAATTATTGCTACAATAAATCTTGTTAAATCTCCTTGCTTTCTTGATGCTTATAGCTATGACTCTTCCCAAGCATGGGATATGTCCAACATACCTCCTCCTAAATGAACTCATAATAGGGTAAGTGCATCAATTTGTGACACAATTTAGGTGCCAAATTGAAAAAATGATAAAAAACCCCAAAATAAGGCCTTTGGCGCATGCCAAATGACTAGAAAGCCATTTGGCGCACGCCAAATGTCTAAAAATACTTTTGGTGCATGCCAAATGTCCAAAAAGACAATTTGGCGTGTGCCAAATGGCTTTCTAGACATAAAATGCAAAATTCGGGTTTGGAACCCTCATTTTGTCTTCAACCCGCGGCTTGAGAAGGAAGATTTCAGGTCTGCAACTCGCACTCGCCAAATCTCCTCCATTCTTTGCATCCTTAGCTTTCCATTTTCCACGAGAATGCCACCAACACGTCGGAGAGGTTGAAGATTACAAAGAGGTGTGTATTTTTATTCTATTTATTTTGAATTTGATTTGGAATACAACTTTAAATAGATTTTTATAATAAAAATTTGTTCTAATTCTCAGGGAATGAATCTCCACCTCAAAACATTGAGAATTCACAATCACCCCCTCATCAAGAGCCTCCTATACAAGAACAACCTGAAACCCCTCCATCAATTCATAGGCATCCTCAAGGAACACAAGAAAATATTCAAAATCAAATTGAAAACAATAAAAGAGACATTCAACAATTAATTGCAAGATTAACCGAGCATGCCGAAACCCACCCTTATAGGAGAGGGATTGCTGAATCATTAAAGTCAATTTTAACTCATGTAGGAGAAATGAGCAAGCAAATGAATTTTTGGTCAACTAAGAGAGATGGGATGAGGCAATTTTATGCTAATGGTTTGTCATATGCAGATGTCAAAAAACTAAAAATTAGCAAAGCCGAGTTGTGTGCCCTATTTAAAGACCCAAAAGCCAATGAACCTTTGTCCCATGCATGTAGGAGGTTCCCCATCCGTTAGTGCCACTATGATTTAATTAGAAACAAATTTTGGGAGTGGTGGTGGATGGTATTTGACCAACCTCCATGCAATAACCACGAGGTGCCACAATAATTTTTGAGGAAACTCTATTGCGAGTTTGTCCTCAATAAAATGCCAAACTATTTTGACATCTTAGACTTTCAGGGTAGAGGTGGGGGCTCCACACACGATAGACCTGCTGCATGACATAATCCACAATTGGCACCGAGAGCCTTGGGCATACCCATGGTGGAGCATGTCGTTGTTCCTTCCATTGTTAAGGACAGTGTAGAGGTGGACACGATGAAGTCGATTGGCTCACTCACCGAGACCATTTTATAGTGTGCGAGTCCTCTAGTAGAGCCTGGTGTGGAGGAGACATGTAGGCCCCGAGCTCCACCCCACCATTGTGGTGCTTGTGGTGCTATTTGCACGTGCGATTATTAGAGTGCTCATGATGTAGCTACACAACCTATGTTAGTTGCAGAGGCGATGGATTTCATAGATGATATTCTGAATGATACATTTGACATTGACACTCAGGTAAAATTTAACTAGTTTTTTTAATGTTGTTTATTAAAATATATTTTGAAATTTAAGAATAACTAAATTAGTAGAATTTTGATAGGATGAAATTTTAGGGTTGCACTGTTCATGAGGGATGCTCTATTCCCACAGATTCTTATACATTCTCGACGATGAGTCCATAGGTATGCAACTAGTATTAAAGATATTATTATTGCATTTGAATAGTTTAATGTTATATTTGAATGTTTGTCTCATAACATGCTTCGGATTTCAAACAGTTTCTTGGTGCACCTTCTTCCTCCACACCTCGCGATTCATATCCTCAAACAATGTACACTCAGGTAGCCTTTATTCATTAATAGGGTTGTAAATCTATGTTAGCTAGTTTTCATAATTTTGCGTATATACAAAGCTAAAACATTGATGAGAAACACAAACGTTGCATTCAAGTATTCCTTGATCGTGCCACATTATGTTCTCCTATATCAACATGATACCTGAGATATTGTTTCATTTGCAACTGTTGACAAGAGATAACCTTGGTGATGTTAGTGGCAAGATGGACCATGGAGTTGCTGCAACAATAGCCAGTTCTGATCGATTGAGAGAGGTATGGAATAGATTAGTCGATTTGACATTATATTTGCTCTTTTATGGTCTATTATATAAAATTTTCACGATAATTTTATGTAGTTTAATTTCTATCTTCATGGTTGCTACAGGTGGTTGTCACTCCAGATCGTGGACATGGCGATGCTTTAAATGTGCATGATGACTATATGTATGTGGTAAGTGATTATATTTTGTTATATGCCATTCCATAATCCAATTTATATGTTTTAACATCTTTACTTTTAATCGTATCAGTTGAAGGTCTAGAGTGAAGAGAGGAGGAGTAGTGGGCATGTTCGAAAGACAAGACAAGCAACATTCACTCCATCCAGCCGAATTTTGAAGGCAACACGGGATCTATTTCCTTCCCCTAGAGGGAAATGACTATGTATTAGTGTTGTTTGTTGTATGCCTATGTGGCATTTTGGAACATATGTTTTGTACTATTGATATATATACGTGATATTTTATGTCCAAATGGCTCCTTTATACTAAGCCTATATGGTTTTTTTGGATATATTTATATACTTTTATCAATATATATTATTGTATAACCTTTCAGATTTTTGATTAAAGAAACTCTTATTTTGCTACTGCCATTCTTGAATGATGTTATCATGCGTATCATGTAAGTTGTATGCTTGAATGTTGTAGGCATGGATTTTGTTTACATCTAATGCTTAATTAATTACTGTTGAATGCTTAATAAGCCCCATCTAAAGCGTATTGTATAAGTAAGCTCCATTCATGGTGGTTTGTATCCTTTGGAATGCTTCAATTACTTGTGCCTCACCGATGCAAAGGCAAGGAGGCTCAAACCCAATTAGTCTGACAACCTACCTTCAAGGGGCTCCTAACAAGATTAATACAACCTATTTTGAGCAATCTACACAACCTCAAAGCCCCATCAAACCAAACTCTTCATTCAACACCTTACCCAACAATCCACCCTTGTAGCACTCTAATGCAAAGCCAAGGTGGAGAAGAATCACAACAATGGAAATGTCAATTCTCAATCAAGAACTCTTCTTCATAATGATTCAGCCTAATAGGCATCAACCCACCCTCAAGGGTCTCAACTCCTCAACCTTGCAAATGAACAACAAGACTCCACCAAGGCCCTACAAAGACCATCAACATTCATACAATGACAATTGAATCAATTGACAACAATCCCTAAGTCAGATTCATCAAGGTTTCCAAAACTCACATTTGTGACTGGTTATTCTTGTAGTACTCAAAACTCAATTTTAACCATATTTCTCCCAACCTTTCCAAAACACTAGACAATTACAAGATGGATTGAGATACCCTTTTCAGGGCTACACAACATACCAAAGAATCAATGGTCTCTCTTTTGGACTGACATAGACTTTCAACACACCTACTTCAATTTTGGCTTCACAATTAGCCCTTTTTTTCCAAAGGGACCACCCTTCCAGCTTTAGGTATCTATCCAAATGCCTTGAACAGTCTTAGGTCATGGTTCCAAACCTCAAATTTTGTCATTAGTTTGTGTCTACAGAGCCTCTAACTCACAAAACCCAAGAAACCCTCCTAAACCTTCACAAAATCAAGGGTTTTAAAGAAACATACAACTCCAGACCTCTCTCAACACTTCCAAAGCCCCAAACACCTCAAAATACTTCTGCACAGACACATCAGACCCTCACATAACCCTTACAGGCATTAATTCTTAAAAACCTCTCTTTGGTTCCTCACTTCCATGTTGGAAAACCCTTGTTCAGTCTTAGAACAGTCAGAAAAACACCACATAATTATGACTCCTTATTCCAAAATGAGTTGACACACTTATTATAACATGTTACTTCTGTCCCATTGGTTGTTTCCTCCTCCACTGCTTCACTGCCGACTCCCTCGCTGTTTGGTGGTCCTGTGGTGGCTGTGGCAGAGTCGCTCCTCTCTCCTTTCTCTTCGCTTCTTGCTTCTGAGCCTCCTTGGTTGGTCATTCTCCGGAAGAAGAAATCTGTGTCATCTCCTCAAACTCGGTCTCGTGGAGCCAACCTAGACCCCTCTGTGTTTGGTGCTGCTTAATTTCTTTGGTTTCTATAGCTGTTTGTCAGCTGTTTCTGGTTGTTCTATAGTTCAAAGTTTGTTTTGAACTATGTTTATTCTCTTTTGGCCCTTGGGCCCCTTGTGAAGGGTACAACACCCTGAAAATGCTGCTTAATTTTTCAAAAACATGTTTTCAATCAATCCACCAAGATAAAGTAGCAAACAACAGGTGGATTGATTGTTACATCACAAATTTCCCCTCAAACCCTTGATTCAGCAACACTGGGACAATCACTGTTTGTGTTGGTTCTCTCTACAAACAAAGAGTTAAGACACCAAATAAAAAATAAATGAATTAGAAAACATATAGACACATCCTCTAAAATTATTAGACCATGAAGAACCCGTATGTGCCCGTACAACACTCAAAAAGATCAAAAAAACAATATTTTTCTAGAAAATTGCTCAAAACTGTGGTGTTTATTGTGTAAAATTGTTACAAAACTTCCTCCACTCTCTCATTCAAGCCTTGGTAAGGATTTTTAAAGAATTTTCCAACAACCATCTTCTCCCCAAATCCCATAACCAACCTTGGGATTAGTTGGTCCCTTAATTACATTTGTTTGTGTTAAAGTTGCTTTGTCAGCATTTTACAACTTATATGATTTCTAACTGACTTCTAAGACACAAAACACCCTTTATTTGCATTATGCTTGATCTCTGAAAGCTTATTAGACAAAATAAACCTAAAGACACTAACATTTACCTATTGATGTATTCAAATAATTTTTTTTTGATGATGTGGTGTAGGCGCTCCTGCACCAAACTCAAAACCCGGTCCAAGCCTAATTTCTCCCAACCTTTCCAAAACAATTGACCATTTAAAGGTGGATTAAGATACCCTTTTTAGGGTTACACAACATATGCCAAAACCAATAGTAACTCTTTTGGACCAACATTAACTTTCAATACACCTCCCTCGCTTTAGGCTTCACAATTAGGCCTAATTTCCAAAGGAACCCCCTCACAAAATCACCTCCAAACCAAGGAAACTTGAAACAGTCTTAGGGATGCTCAGCAAACTTAGGATTCTTCCATTTTAAGAGCCCCAAGAACTTGTTCTATTCCTCTACTCACAAACCATCCTAAACCTTCACAAAAACAAGGGTTTTAAAGAAACTCATAACTCCAGACCTCCCCCAATCCTTCCAAAGGTCCAAACACCCCACAATACCTTTGCCCTAACTTAAAGAACACTCACAATCCCATTCCTTTCAGTATGTCTCAGATTCAGTACTTGAGTTCCTTACTTTCATGGTGGAAACACCCCTGAACAACATTAGAACTTCACACCCCACTGAGTTTATTCATTCTCTCGGCCTCCAAAGTATTAATACACCAAACTAATCATGGTACAGGCCAATCCACCGAGCAATAGGGTCAAAACAGTAGGTGGATTGGCTAATGTGTCATGGTGTTACCCTCAAAACCCCTAACACAGAACAGATGCAAAGAGATTAAACACATACGCAATCAAGTATCCAAAGCCTCAAGTCATGATAGACTTGTATGGGCCTGTGCAAGACAAAGAAAATTTAGGAAAACAAAGAAAACCAGTGATCAACATTTTCAAGTATATTTTCTTATTAAAAACTGAACAAAATCAACCCTCAACTCAGGGTATTACAACAATATATCTTGATACCACCTTCCAACTACCCCTTGAGTTGATCAACCACCATAACCACCCTTTGTTAGACTTCTAAGATGGAAATTTGCCAATTTTTCTCTTAATTACCATTCATTCACAACTTGATTTTGCAAATACCACCTAACTGACCTATTAAGCCTTTTAAATACAATTGCAAGGTATTTACATTGCATATAGAAATATAGAGAGCAAATACAATAAATATTTTAACTAATGAATTGTAAAAAATGGATTTTTGTAGTTTATATTCATGTCATTGATTACATTGCATTGCACATCTTTCAAAGTCAAAGCATTACTTCACTTTGCATAACTAATAAGTAGATGTTGATAGATGCTAAAAATTTAATTACAATATAGTTTGAACAAAGTCAACCTAAGCAGTTAAGCAATTTCTTCACATTGCATAGCTAATAACTAGGAGCAGCTGCCAATTGCATTTTCTTATCATGGCATTCTATGAGACCAAATTTCTTTGAGATATTTTTTCAAATAGTTCCCTGCCTTTTCTATGTTACCACATTTTTCATACATGTCTACCAAAGCATCTTCTCAAACAGTTCACTGCCTTGTTGCTATGGCTAAAAACCTAAAACAAGTGATTTTGAACAAGCTATGGATGCTTCGAAAAATATATCAAAAGCATAATAGTAAGCGATAGCATAGAGAAGGCAGTGAACTGTTTGAAAAAATGCATCGAAAAAATTGCTTTGAAATGATAAATTTAGTTGTGCTTTCACTCTTCTTTAACATTGTATATCTGCTCCTCATTATAACAAGATACAAACAACACAAAAAAATGTATAACAAGAGATAAAAACTATCTTTTTTGAAATCGAAAGGCATTTCCATAGCATAGAGATATAGAGAGCAAATAAAATAAAGAGTTTAACTAATGAAATGTAGAAAATAGATTTTTGTAGTTTTTATTCATGCATTGCACATCTTTCAAACTCAAAGCATCACTTCACATTGCATAACGAATAACTAGATGCTGATAGATGACAAAATTTCAATTACAATTTAACTTTTGACAAAGTCAACCTAAGCAGTTACGCAATTAATTCACATTGCATAACTAATAATTAGGAGCAGTTGCCAATTGCTTTAGCTTGTCATGGCATTCCATGAGACCACATTTCTTTGAGGCACTTTTTCAAATAGTTCATTCCCTTGTCTATGCTACAACATTATTCATATATGTCTACCAAAGTATTTTATCAAATAGTTCATTGCCTTCTTGCTATGGCTAAAAGCCTAAAATAGATGCTTTCGAACAAGCTATGGATTCTTGGAAAAAATCTATGAAAGCATAATAGTAAACAATAGCATAGACAAGCCATTGAAATTTTTGAAAAAAATGCCTCAAAGAAAAGTGGTCTCATGGTGATGGAATGCCATGACAAGCTATAGACAAGGCAGTGAATTGTTTGATAATATGCCTCAACTACTTGCATTTGACAACTTTTTTCTCGAGTGAAAATTCACCACCATATGAAAAAGCCTTCAAGATAGCGAAAACCGAGCAAGGTTATTGTAGAGGGGCCCAACGTGATCCCATAGGATCAAACGAGAATTTTCTAAGCATCACGATGTCCGAGTAATAGCATGTTGAAGTTTGCAGCCATTTTGCACTTTGGACCCTTAAGGGATTGATCCAGTTGAACGTAGCTCAGAACGATTCCGCGTGTTTAGGTGCAAAAGAGGACCATGCATAGCGTAAAAATACCTATTCGGATGCGTTGGAACAGTCCGTTTGGTCACACGAGCTACAGAACGAAAGTTGCACCACTTTGCAACTTTCAACTACTTGCATTTGACAACTTTTTCCTCGAGTGAAAATTCGCTAGCACAAGAAAATGCCTTTGAGATAGCGAAAACCAAGAGAGTTTATTGTAGATGGGCCCAACATGATCTTTTAGGATCAGACGAGAAGTTTCTAAGCATCAAGGTGTCCGAGTAATAGCATGCTGAATTTCACAACCATTTTTCACTTTGGACCCTTAAGGGATCGATCCGGTTGAACGTAGCTCAGAGCAATTCTGCATGTTTAGGTGTGAAAGAGGATCATGCCTAGCGTAAATGTACCCACCCGAAAATGTTGGAACAGTTTTTTTGGTCACACGAGCTGCAAAACAAAAGTTGCACCACTTTGCAACTTTCAACTACTTGCATTTGACAACTTTTTCCTCGAGTGAAAATTCGCCACCATAGGAAAAAGCCTCCGAGATAGTGAAAACCGAGCAAGGTTATTGTAGAGGGGCCCAACATGATTCCATAGGATCAGGCGAGAATTTTCTAAGCATCACGGTGTCCGAGTAATAGCATGCTGAAGTTCGTAGCCATTTTGCATTTTGGACCCTTAAGGGATCGATCCGATTGAACGTAGTTTAGAGTGATTCTACGTGTTTGGGTGCAAAAGAGGACCATGCCTAGCATAAACGTACCCACCTGGATGCGTTGGAATAGTCCGTTTGGTCTCACGAGCTACAGAATGAAAGTTGCACCACTTTGCAACTTTCAACTACTTGCATTTGACAACTTTTTCCCCGAGTGAAAATTCGCTAGCATTGGAAAATGCCTCAGAGATAGCAAAAACCGAGAGAGATTATTGTAGATGGGCCCAACATGATCTTGTAGGATCAGATGAGAAGTTTCTAAGCATGACGGTGTCCGAGTAATAGCATGATGAATTTTGTAGCCATTTTGCACTTTGGACCCTTAAGGGATCGATCCGGTTGAACGTAGCTCGGAGCGATTCCGCGTGTTTAGGTGTGAAAGAGGACCATGCCTAGCATAAACGTACCCACCCAGATATATTGGAATAGTTTGTTTGGTCAAACGAGCTACAGAATGAAAGTTGCACCACTTTGCAACTTTCAACTACTTGCATTTGACAAATTTTTCCTCGAATGAAAATTTGTCACCATAGGAAAAGCCTCCAAGATAGTGAAAAATGAGCAAGGTTATTGTAGAGGGGCCCAACATGGTCCCATAGGATCAGGCGAGAAGTTTCTAAGCATCATGGTGTCCGAGTAATAGCATGCTGAAGTTCGCAGCCATTTTGCACTTTGGACCCTTAAGGGATCGATTCGGTTGAATGTAGCTCAGAGCGATTCTGTGTGTTTGGGTGCAAAAGAGGACCTTTCCTAGTGTAATCATACCCACCCAGATGCATTGGAACAGTCCGTTTGGTCACACGAGCTGCAGAACAAAAGTTGCACCACTTTGCAAGTTTCAACTACTTGCATTTGATAACTTTTTCCCCGAGTGAAAATTGGCTAGCATAGGAAAATGCCTCCAAGATAGCGAAAACTGAGAGAGGTTATTGTAGATGGGCCCAACATGATTTTGTAGGATTAGATGAGAAATTTCTAAGCATCATGGTGTCCGAGTAATAGCATGTTGAATTTCACAGCCATTTTGCACTTTGGACCCTTAAGGGATTGATCCGGTTGAACGTAGTTCGGAGCGATTCCGCGTGTTTAGGTGCAAAAAAGGACTATGCCTAGCATAAAAATACCCAACCGAATGTGTTGGAATAGTTTGTTTGGTCACATGAGCTGCAAAACGAAAGTTGCACCACTTTGCAACTTTCAACTACTTGCATTTGACAACTCTTTCTGCGAGTGAAAATTCGCCACCATAGGAAAATGCCTCTGAGATAGCAATAATCGAGAGAGGTTATTATAGAGGGGTCCAACATGATGTCATAGGTTCAGACAAATATTTTGTAATCACCACGGTTTATGAGTAATACCTTGTCAAATATTGTTGCCCTTTTGCACTTTGCACCCTTAAGGGATCAAGTCGGTTGAACCATAGTAGTTGTATTGTTGAATGTCATACCCTAAGTTATGTTAGAGATGACCTAGGTTGCATCGATTTCTCTGAGGCATACGCTGCCCCTACCTTATCACTTCATCAAAGGACAATAGATTTAAAGAAGGTTATTCATTAAGACAAGCATCATGAATGTATGAACACAAGGGAACTGTGAAGGGTCACTATACATGGCAATGTGCAAATGAAAAGGACAAATTAGAAATGAGTAGTGATCACTTGTTAAGTATAGTGAGTGTATGATTATAAAGTGCTTGACAATCAAATTCACTCACCATAGTCAATGTCCTATGACTGTCAAGTCTATGTCAGTCAGTGTCTAAAGACTCCAAGAGCTATGGTTGTGTATGTAGCAATAGGTCCTTATGAATGTGGAGTCTTTAAAAAATACAGTAAGTCAATGACAAATATTACAATAGTGATGGAAGAACATCTTGAAAATCTTCCCATTTGTCAATACTTGTAGCAATACATGCAGGGAAATAATCCTCCCATTTCCAACACAAATCATGAAATATATTATACTTGAGAAAAGGACAAAAGGAGTTGCTGCCCAGTTTCATTTTTCCATTCCACCTCAGCTAGCCCAACTATTTTCATTCCAAAATGGTTCAAAACATGTACATCCCCTACTCCCTATGAAACACATGGGTAGTAGCCTTTTTGTGGTTGTGTATTATCATAGGAATTTGGTCCACAGAAAACCTGCAAAAGCCTCTTAATCTTAGACATAGACTCACATAAAAATTATTAAAAGAGCAATAACTAAATAATGTTAGTCATATAGATGATGAGACCTACTATCACCTTCATCCATGCTATATAAGGAGGGCGATTGAAGGTCCTACAATGGTGATGTGCCCCTTCGCTACTTTATCATCTCTTGATGACCCTACGTATAAATTTCAAATATATCACTGAGAGGCTTAACATAAAACGTGTAGCATATAAGAATCCAATAAATCCAGGAGATGGAAAAGAAAGAGAAGTCTGACAACCAGAAAATGCACCAGCAACCGATGTTTCTCATACCACTGAACACTTGCACCAGCAACCGATGTTCTTTTCTTATATACTTTGACAAACTTCAATATTACCTACAGTCACAATCAGAAAAGGATCAATGACAGTCGTAAATGCATATGACATCAAACAGTAATCGTGAAAAAGCCTTATTGCAAGGTGTTGGTCCAAAAGAGTGGTCAATAACATGGCTTTACAAATTCAATGTGCATACTTACAAATCAATCCAGGGAACCATCTGGGTCTACTCCAGTCTTTATTGTGTCGAGTATTGCCTCGTGGTCAAAGTCACACACTTTCCACAAGTTCTTGTTTGCAGGTTTACCCTTATATTTGATCAAATGAACGTTGGTGGCGATGAAAAGGTTCGAATAGTGAAGAATTTTCCGATGCGTGTCAAAGTCCTCAAACAACCAAATTGCAACATTCTTAACTGGATACCTTCGAAGCCATCTTCCAGTAACAACCACCGAACCTGTAGTATATCTATGTTTTCTTCATCTATAACTGGGGAGTCCAATTTCTTTTTGGCCTCAATACAATGACACAGGTAATAATCTGTACGCTCTTCATTGTCTTCATCTGCAATCACCGCATAAACGTGCCCTACATTGATATGTTCATCTGATTTATTTATTGAGCAACATACTAAAACTTGTAAGTAAGATATATTATCTGGTTCTAGTAGGTCCGATACATGATCAAAGTCATTAGATGATTGCATCTCCATGATTTGTAGAGCCGTCGGGAGTTGATAAGTGTCAAGTGGGGTTAGACTTCTTATAGACCATTCATCAACCCACTCTGTTGACTCACAATCATTCCATGATTGAAGTGTACATGCATAACAAAAGCATGCCATCTTCCTTGTATGGATAGTCCATGTACTTGCATTGGAGCTTCTAAAAGATTGTAGCTCGCTTGATCCTGTTAGTGTACAACAATCCTCATATTTTACAATGTTAGTATCATCTACTAAATGAAAAAATCTACAAACTAAAGAATTTCCTTCACTACCTGAACCCATTGAACCATTGAACCATTGGACAATTGATCTTGCATCTGTCAACTTTACACTATTTGTGTACTTTAACTCTTCTCTTGCTAGGGCTCTTTTGATACATGCACCTACTCCATCATGCTCCCCCTTTCCATGCTCGGCCTCTGAGAAGTTCCACATATGTTGAATACCACTAATCCTATGCATCTTGCTCAACCAGTAAAACATTCTGGCGTTCTTGAATTGTGATGTACAATTATCTGACCATATGATATGTTGACTAAATGATATGCCCCTGCTAGCCAGATCGGCATAGAACATACGAAAGCAACCTTGAACAAACTATGTAGAATGTGTGCGATCATCACTGATGTAAAAGTGATACTCCCTCAATACTTTCCTATTTTCCTCTGTACTATCATTTTCATGAATGAATGCTATATGTACAAATATAGCAACCTGCACGGAGTTGTAGTACTATGATTGCACCTCGTTATGTGGTTGTAGTGTGTAGTTCTCAGTGAAGTCGACAACTGAAATGATATTACGAAGTGGAAATGTGTCCTTGCATAACTTGAACTATGAGTCCAACCATTGTGCTCTGTGTGTATGCATTGCATAATCATAAACCACCCAATCATGAAAAATTACCATAAACTGATACACTGGAATCTTATTACTGACCAATTCACACTTCTTTGCTTCTTTCCCATCTTTTAGATTGTATGCCACTATCGTATATTTGCCAAATTCCACAATTTTGTCTCCAATTGTGTGTGTACTAGCCATGTGTTGGAAAATTGGCAAATGTTGCATGACACCACCATGATCACATGTGCCATCCAAACATGATTTTTTGTAAAAAATTTGACCATCCTCTCTTTCACATAAAATGGAAGACAAAAATTTCCTTGACGATTTAGGTGGAGGCATTATGTTACATTCCTGCAAAACATTGTCAGTATGCATATCTACACATATACGTCAATAAACATCATAATGGTTAGAAAACTCAATATGAACCCTAAAACAACAAGTAGTGCGTGTGTGATTTATCTTGACATAAAAAGGCTTTAGCATTTCAAAATACCTTTGACATATTTTAATTTCAAGAAAATTTTGTACAAAATCAGCAAAAAATTGGGTTTGAGTGGTATCCAAATAATGCATTGGATGTGGCTCACAATTTATACTATCAATTCTCCTTCTTACAACATCTCTTTAATTAGGAGGGGTCCTTGTGCTATCCTTCCAATAATTCACAATTAAAGATCTCAAGCCTTGAGCAATTCTTGTGTCTTTCCGTGGCACTCCCGAAAATGCCCATAACTCATTGCTATTTGGATCCTCCACTCTTTCACGCCTTCCTTTGGCTCTCATTAGAGATGATCTACTTATTTTCAAAGACTTACTTACCTTTGTAAGGTTCACCTTGTTCCTTGTTTGACTACTTAACAGTGTTGTTGTCATCACACGTCGGGTGGCACAACTATCCTTCGTGCGTGAGGTGGAACCCACACTCTCGTATGCACTCATCAGGTTCTTTACAATGGAATTTTCACTTGAGTCATTCAAAACTCTTAGCCCAAGAGCCTTCATGGTGGGCCTAAATTTGAGTTTCCTCATCATTTCAACAAATAGTTGGCATCTTCCACCCTCACTTAGCTTCGCAAAAAAAAAACTCCATAGCCTTTCTCCATATCTTTGACATGTACGTTTTGGAATCTTATTAGGAATCCATTTCAAAACATTGGAATCAACATCAATCAAAAATGTAGGTTTTCTATGCAAAACTCTAGGAGGAGTTCTCAAATGTAAATTTGTGTCAATATTGGGAAGGTCAACAACATCGGAGATAGATCGTGTACCTTCAATTGGAGGTGCAATTGATGACATACCTTGAGATTGACATGTAAACGATGTTGTACCTCCAACTTGAGATGTCATTTGTGGAGTTCCTTCAAATAGAGATGTGTTTGTTGATGTACTTTGAAAATGCAATGTTTTTGATGGTGTGTCTTCAATTGGAGATGTGATTTCCGATGTACCTGAAAAACCACATGTTGTTGTCAATGTGTCTTCAACTAGAGATGTGCATTGAGCTTCACCTATGGTTGATGATGTGCCCCCAAATTCTGTATCCATTCTTGTCCTTCCACAAAATTTCCTCATTCGTGCCCTTTGTTTTTCCAATTTGAAATCTCTCTTAGATTGCACGAGAATTTGTGGCTATATGGGCTGCAATTCCTTTGCTTCACAAGCTACATTTTTTGATTCTCTTCTCCTTGCATTTTTAACTACACGTTCTTCTTGTGTTAGAGGCTTCGATCGTTTCCTTGACATGACCTTGAATGCTACATGTACACAAAAACACATAGAAAAAAAGTAAGTAATGCATTTTACAAAAAAATGATACAGAGAGGGGTGGAAACCATTCAATACAGCAAATCAATGAGAATCACAAACCTAGGGTATAAATTGCTGCCACCTAAATGAAAACTAGAGACTCTTGTGTTTATTTTTCTCAAAAAAAAATTTTGATTGTCAAAAAATTCATGAAGAAAATGGATTCAAAGAAGGGTTTGTGATGCTTTATCTTATCATTATTCACTATTTCTTTGGCAATGAGGTTTTCCAAATTAGATGAAAATAAAAGTTTTCCATATTAGTTGAAAAAAGAATGAAATACAGTGAATTCCACTAGCAATGCTGGAAATGGACTACTATAAGCAATGCAAATAGAATTCATAAGTAAATTTATGTTAAGTAAATGTCATGGTTTTTATTTTTTTTGTTCTTCAAACGCATAAAAATTGAACTTTTTTATGCAAATCCCATCTAATTCAATGTTGAATTATAAGTCCAATTGTTATGATTAATAAAATCATTAAGGAAATTTAGTTTATATTGTTAAAAACAAACAAATATACTAAATACAAACATTTCAATTTACCAAAATGAATATATTACCTCAGATAATGTAAAATGATGTAGAAACTTCAAAATATCTTCTTCTATGTTGTCTACCATGCAGATTGGTGGTAAAAAGGTGATGGATCAAGCATAGATTGGTACAATATGAAGTCAACTACAGAAAAAAAGGCGTTTCTGACTTGGATAAAGCACTGAACTAGACAAACAGAGGAGAATGTGGGCATGAATCATAGGGTCAACCCTTATTTTTACCATTTCAAGGTAAAACCCATTTGGCGCTCGCCAAATATGTTCCTCTAAAAAGGAGAGACTTCAGAGAGAGGGAGAGACACAAAGTGGGAGAGAGATAGAGGGAGTGAGAGAGAGAGGGAGTGGGAGAGAGAGAGAGGGGGGAGGGAGAGGGTGTGGGAGGGAGAAACCTAAGAGAGAGAGGCTAGGAGGGAGACACCTGAGAGAAGGAGAGGGAGTCAAAGTGGGAGAGAGGGGGTGGGAAGGAGAGACCTAAGAAAGTAGGGTGGGAGGTAAGTGAGGCCTGACAGAGAGGGATTGTGAGATAAGTGAGGCTTAATCCCTCAACCCTCAACCCTTAACCCTTAAACCCTAATCCATAGAGACAGAGAGAGAGAGTGAGAGAGAGGGAGGGAGAGGGGGTGGGAGGGAGACAAAGTGGGAGAGAGGGGAGGGAAGGAGATACCTAAGAGAGTAGGAGAGAGAGGGAGTGAGAGATAGAGGGATGGGAGAGATACAAGGAGTGAGAGAGAGAGAGACTTGAGAGATAGAGAGGGGGTGGGAGGGAGAGGGAGTACTCAGAGATACTCAAGATAGAGGGATTCGAGAGAGATGGAGGGGGTGGGGGGAGATACATGAGATAGAGGGAGAGAGAGAGTGGGAGGGAGATATCTGAGAGAGGGAGAGAGAGAGGGAGAAAGAAAGAGTGGGAGAGAGTGAGAGAGAGGGAGTGGGAGAGGGAATGGGAGAGAGTTTAATTGGGTTTAAGGGTTTATGTGTTGAGGGATTAGGGTTGAGGTTATTGGGTAGATGGTAGAGGTTAGAGGGTTTAAGGGTTTAGGATTTAAGGGTTGAGGGTTTAGGGTATAGGGTTGAGTGTTTAAGGTTTTAAGGGTTGAGGGTATAGGGTTGAGGTATTAGGGAAGAGAAGGTGGGATGCATGGAGGGAGAGATGAAGGGAGAAGTGAGATAGAGATAAGGAGAGAAGAGGAGGGAGGGACAAAGATAGATGAGGGTTGAGAATCCAATGTATAGAGTAGATGGTTGAGAATTGAAGGTATAGGGTTTAAGGGAGATGGGAGAGAGATAGATGGATTGAGTGAGTGAGAGAGAGACCTGAGAGAGGGAGAGGGGGTGGGATGGAGAGACTTGAAAGAGAGAGAGAGGGAGCAAGTGGGAGAGAGATAGAGGGAGGGAGGGTTAAGGGTAGAGGGTAGAGGGTTTAATGGTTTAGGGTTTAAGGGTTAAGGGTTTAGGGTTTAGGGTAAAGGGGAGAGAGATAGAGGGAGTGAGTGAGTGTGTGAGAAAGAGAGACCTAAGAGAGAGAGAGGGAGTGACTAATTGAGTGAGAGACCTAATATTCCCTCTCTAGTTCTCTCTATCTCACTTCTCTCTATCTCTCTCATCTCTCTCTACTCTCTCTAGATCTATCCCTCCCTCCCCCTCTTTCTATCTCTCCTCCCTCCCTCCCCCTCTTTCTATCTCTCCTCCCTCCCTCCCCCTCTTTCTATCTCTCTTTACCTTTTCTCTACCTATATCTCTCTCCTTCTATCTATCTCAACTATCCATCTTTACCTATCCCTCCCTCCTCTCTCTCTTAAGGTTTAGGGTAGAGGGTAGAGGGTTTAGGGTATAAGTTTAAGGGTATATGGTTGAAGGATTAGCATTGAGGGTCTAATGTATAAGGTAGAGGGTATAAGGGTTTAGGGTTTAGGGTTTAAGGGTTGAGGATTAAGGGATTAAGGGTTGAGGGTTGAGGATTGAGGGTTAAGGGTTTAATGGTTTAGGGTTTAAGGGTTGAGGGTCAAGAGTTTAAGGATGAGGGTAGATGGTTGAGGGTATAGGGTTGATGGATTAGGGTTCAAGGTCCAACATATAGGGTACAAGGTATAGGGGTTGAGGTTTTAGGGTTAAGGGTTTAGGATTGAAGGTAGAGGGTTGAGGGATGAGGGTTAAGGGTTAAGGGTTAAGGGTTGAGGGATTAGGGTAGAGAGTTTAATTGGGTTTAAGGGTTTAAGGGTTGAGGGATTAGGGTTGAGGGTATTGGGTTGAGGGTAGAGGGTAGAGGGTTTAGAGGTTTAGGATTTAAGGGTTGAGGGTTTAGGGTTTAGGGTATAGGGTTGAGTGTTCAAGGTTTTAAGGGTTGAGGGTATAGGGTTGAGGGATTAGGGAAGAGAAGGTGGGATGGAGGGAGGGAGAGATGGAGGGAGAGTCTTGAGAGAGAGAGGGAGGGAGAGGGGGTGGAAGGGAGAAACCTAAGAGAGAGGGAGAGGGAGAGAGGTTGGAAGGGAGACACTCGAGAGAGAAAGAGAGGGAGAAAAAGTGGGAGATAGGGGGTGGGAAGGAGATACCTAAGAGAGTAGGAGAGAGAGGGAGTGAGAGATAGAGGGATGGGAGAGATACAAGGAGTGAGAGATATAGGGAGTGAGTGAGTGAGTGAGTGAGAGACCTGAGAGAGGGAGAGGGGGTAGGAGGGAGAGACTTGAGAGATAGGGAGGGAGGGAGCGAGTGAGAGAGAGATAAAAGGTAGAGGGTTTAAGGGTTTAGGGTTAATGTTAGAGGGGAGAGAGATAGAGGGAGTGAGTGAGAGAGAGAGAGATCTGAGAGAGGGAGAGGGGATAGGAGGGAGAGTCTTGAGAGAGAGAGGGAGTGACTTCAGAGAGAGGGAGAGACACAAAGTGGGAGAGAGATAGAGGGAGTGAGAGAGAGAGGGAGTGGGAGAGAGAGAGAGGGGGGGGAGGGAGAGGATGTGGGAGGGAGAAACCTAAGAGAGAGGCTGGGAGGGAGACACCTGAGAGAAGGAGAGGGAGTCAAAGTGGGAGAGAGGGGGTGGGAAGGAGAGACCTAAGAAAGTAGGCTGGGAGGTAAGTGAGGCCTGACTGAGAGGGATTGTGAGATAAGTGAGGCCTAATCCCTCAACCCCTATACCCTCTTAATCCCTCAACCCTCAACCCTCAACCCTCAACCCTTAAACCCTAATCCATCAACCCCCATACCCTCTTAATCCCTCAACCCTCAACGCTTAACCCTTAAACCCTAATCCATCAACCCTCAAACCTCAATGCTCAACACTCAACCCTTAAACCCTAATCCCTCAACCCCTATACCCTCTTAATCCCTCAACCCTCAACCCTCAACCCTTAAACCCTAACCCCTCAACCATCAACCCTTAAACCCTAACCCCTCAACCCTCAACCCTTAAACCCTAATCCTCAACCCTATACCCTCTTAATCCATCAACCTCAACCCAAACCCTAATCCCTCAACCCTCAACCATCCATCCCTCCCTCTCCCTATATCTCTCCTTTCATATCTACTTCTCTCTACCTAGTTGTCCCTCTATACCTATTTCTCTCTCCCTCCTTGCCTCCTCTCTCTCAATATCTCCACCTTCTTTCCCTCTCTAATTCTCTCTTTATCACCTCTCTCTATCTCTCTCCTCCCTCTCTACTCTCTCTATCTCTCCCTCCCTCCCCCTCTTTCTATCTCTCCTCTCTCCCTCCCCCTCTTTCTATCTCTCTTTACCTTCTCTCTACCTATATCTCTCTCCTTCTATCTATCTCAACTATCCATCTTTACCTATCACTCCACTTATTTTTGTCTCTCCTCCCAATCTCTCTCACTATTGTCCCTCCCTCCCCCCATCCTCATTCCCTCTTTATGTCTCACTTATCCCTTTCTACCTCTCCCTCCCTCCAACCTCCCTCTCTCTCTTTATCTGTATTTCCCATTCTCTCCTTACCTCTCTACACTCTATCTCACCACTTTCTCAATCTCACTCTCCCTCCTTCCCTCTCTCCATTCCTCTCTACCTACCTCTCACTCCACTACCTACCACTCTCTCCCTCACCCATCTTTCTCTCTTACTGTCTCCTTCCCTCTCTACTCTATATCTGTCCCCCCTTCCCTCTCTAATCTATTTTTCTCTCTCCCCCTTCCTCTTTCCCCTCATTTTCTCTCCTCTCACTCTCTCTCCCTCTCACACACACTCACCTCTATCTCCTCCTTTCCTCTCCCACCATCCCTCCACTCTCCACTTCTCTCTATCTATCATCTCTCTCTACATCTCCTTCCCTCTATATTTATCTTTATCTCCCCTCTCCCTCTCTTTACCCAATTCTCCTTGCATCACTCTATATCTCAACCGTGCCTCCTCTCTCTCTCTCTCTCACACACACACACACCTCTATCTGCTCCCTACTTGTCCCTCCCTCCCCTCTCTAATTATCTCTATCTCTCCTCTCTCTACATCTCCTACCCTCTCTACCTATATTTATCTCCCCTATCCCTTTTTTTACCTACCTCTCCCTTCATCACTCTGTATCTCACCTATGTTCCCCTACCTACCTAGGGTTGAGGTATTAAGGGTCAAGGGTTGATAATTGAGGGTTGAGGGTTTAATTTATAGGGTAGAGGGTAGAGGGGAGAGACATAGAAGGAGTGAGTGAGTGAGAGAGACTTGAGAGAGGGAGAGGGGGTAGGAGGTGTTAGAACCCAAAATTTCCATAAGAAACTTAAGTGATTTTCCACTATTTTCATAAAAAACCCTAAGGTTTTTCCATCTAGACCTATCATTTTCCTATCTTTCCATATAAAATTCATTTGTCCCCTTTCCAAAAAATGTTCATATACTTTATATCACTACCACTCCCTTAAAAAATCACTTTATATATATTATTTACCGCCCAACCGCGGTCTCATACATGGGGGCCCACGGTATGGCGGTAATTGTTTGGGGGAGTCACATTAACCCTTATCGCTATACCGCGGGGGGACATCATACTGTCTGTGGTAGCGCGGTGGTCGGGTAGCAGCTAACGAAGTAGGCATGAGATTTTTACCGTGCCACCGCATGCAGTTAAACCACAGCTCACGGTGACCGCGGTAAACAGGTAGCGGTTGGTGAAGGGTGATAGTGGATGGTTAGTGGGTTGTTAGTGAATGCAGCCAGCAGTTTGTAGAGTGGCTACTGCGGTACCACTGGAAGTCAGGTTGGTGACCGTGGTAGTGCGGTGGTGGTGAGAAAACTGTAGCAGTGTTGGTTGAAGCGGTTATCGTGGTACTGCACGTGGTTAAACCACAGACCACGGTAGTGGTCGGCGAAGGCAGTCAATGGAGGACAGTAGGGAGCGGTCAATGGTTGGCACTGGCGGTTAAGGGTGGCTACTGCGGTACCACTGGCAGTCATCCCAATGACCGCGGTAGCGCGGTAAAGGCTCATTGAGGCAATAAACATGGGGAGTAAAAAGGACACCGTGATACCGCATGAAGAAAATTCAAGCCCGTGGTAGAGCGGTAACAATAAAGATAATAAGGCCATAGGAAGATAAAAATAAAGGAGCGGATAAAATGAAATTTAAAGGGCGGGAAAGGATATAAAGGGAAAAATCAAAGCGATGATATAGTTAAAAATATTTAATTTGCTGAAAGGTAATCTAATTAAATATTTTAAATCTTTGTCACAAAATTCAAACAGTTGTAATAGAAATTGAAGGGTCACGACCCTTGGGTATGTAATGTATATATATTTTAGAAAATCAGGGGACAATTAGAAAAAGAAAGTAGTAGTTAGACTGTAGGAGTTAGAATTTTCTCGCTGGGATGGAAATAATGTACATAATTTTCTTTGTGCAGTAGGAGTAGGAGTAGGTGTAGTAATTTTATCTGTCCTCTTCCCTTTGCCATTGTGGATAGATTGATCAACCATGAAACAAATCTTAAATCTGCAACATACATATAGGTGCACCCGCCTAGGTTTTGCAGAGCCTGAAGAGCAGAAGGTACAATTACATCAATTGGCCTTGTTAGTTGGCCAAAAGCGTTGTGAGAGCTTGGAAACCTCTCGTGGTTCAAACCTGCATTTTTGAGACCCAACAGGAGGGAGAGAATTGAGAGAGAGAGGGAGAGGGAGTGGGAGAGAGATAGAGTGTAGAGGGTAGAGGGTTTTAAGTGTTTAGGGTTTAGGGTTAAGGGTAGAGAGAGAGAGAGAGATAGAGAGGGAAAGAAGAGAGAGATAGAGAGGGAGAGGAGGCAAGGAGGGAGAGATAAATAGGTACATAGAGGTACAAATAGGTAGAGAGAAGTAGATATGATATCAGAGATAGAGGGAGAGGTAGGGATGGCGAGAGAGGTGAGAAAAAAATAAAGAGAGGTCTAGGTAGATAGAGGTGGGAGGAGACAAAGAGAAGTAGAGGGTAGAGTGTTTAAGGGTTTAACAGTTAGAGTTAAGGGTAAAGGAGAGAGAGATATAGGGAGTGAGTGAGTGAGTTAGTGAGAGACCTAAGAGAGGGAGAGGGGGTAGGAGGGAGAGACTTCAGATATAGGGAGGGAGGGAGGGAGGAGTG